>MU226199.1:821512-847285 GCA_018584345.1 Thuja plicata
GGGTGAATCAATATTTAGTATAATCCAGAAACTTGAAACTTAAACCAAAATGCTAATTGATTAAGCATAACACATTAACACATAACACAAAATATGTTTACGGGGAAACCCTGATCAGAGGAAAACCCCAGTGGGAATTAGTACCCACTAATAATTGCACTAATCTTATGAACTTGTTAGAGTTCCTTTGCCTTGTTAGGAAAAGTATTTACAATGCAAGTACAATGACCCTATTAGGAGTCTTTACAAAACCCTATTAAAGGTGGATGGCTCACTGCCTGAGCTCACTACTCAATAAAGAAGAAAGCTACAATCTCCTGATGAGAGATACACACTATATCTGTCAATTGAACTGTTGTTATGACACTGCTTATCTGATCAGTTCCTTTTGTGCACTGAAACTCTAATCACTGATAGATATTTATCTCATGCTGATTATAATCTTCTTTCTCTGCTATCTTTCTTTCTATATATTTATATTTCTCTTTTTGTTACCATTCAACATCTAATACAAAATACATGTTAAGTATATATACATACTCAATAGACGCGACCAAAAACTAGGACTTAGTCAGATGAAAAACAACATACACAATACTTCCAAATGAATTGGTTTAAGCGTATTTACATGAGTGCTAATAACATAATTAAAAACATATTACAATAGGCACATAGCCAATGGAAAAAAAATTAACATGCGCTAATAAAAAATTGGAGTCAGCTCCATGATCTGTTCTGCTGAGCTGCTATGGCACTTGGATTTGCTGTAACTTCACCATACTGATATATTTGAACCTACGTGTGTTGACTTAGCATAATACTGTATCCATAAGATTGTATCCAAAGATGCAGACTATGACTCGATCATACGCACGTGCACTGGTGCTCTTATCAGCGGATATATCTCTAACTGCATTGTCTTCTATACTTAGTAAAATTTTGATCTTCAAGATTTATGAACCGACTGTCAAAACTCCTAGATGAATTTGGTACCATAATGACAACACAAAATTAGTCATATAATCTTTGTAGTGTCAACTTGCCAACAACTTCATCCCCTCCCAGTCCTGAGGTAGTTATGGTAGACAATCCACCTCCTCCATCATAACAAACATCATAGACAGAGAAAATCACTCCTAGAGTAACTAGATCACGCATGCAGGCATAGCCTAAAGAGCAGAGCACAGTGAGAGAAGAGAATAAAATAGAGAAGCACATATGGAAACCTGACATGAAAATGATAGAGAAGAGAACAATAGAACAAGGTAAACTGGTATCAATTGACATATATTATGACAGGTATGGAGATTCAGTTAAGCTTAAGATTGAAGACATTGTGTTTGATCATCTACTTAATTTCAAAAAGACTCTATTAGAAATTGAAGGAAGTATACCTAAGGACTTGTATGGGATATTGGAAACAAGAAAACACTTAGCACAAATTGAGGATGATACAATCAGGAATCAAGAAATTGATAACATGCTGCCTGTGATATCATTACAAGAAAGAGAAAGGATATTCAAGGAAATAAAACCTTTACTAAGGACCAAGGTAAGATTGTTGAAAATCATGGTGAGGAAGTATGATGAAGTCACTGAGGAAACTCAGAAGGCACTAGAAAAGATATTGATGAATACTACTTCTGACAAGACTCCACCTCCTAAGACCACTTTACCTACACAATTAGGAATGGGAGAAAGCTCTAAATAAAATGAGACTAATGTTGAGACAAGTGAAGTAGATCCTCCACGAGATTTCTATGTTTCTGGTGTGCCAGTGACTCTTGACACATATCAAGATGAAAAGGATCCATTTGCAGGAAATGTGGACACCTCTATAGCAGATGAAGCTGAACAGAAAGAGGAAGAGGAGAAAAAGAAGGAAGAAGAACAGAAGACAGAACAGAAAGAGGTAAACACTTCATCTATCTCATTGTTGGAAAGTAGTGATGTAAATGTTGATAGCATGGATGAAGTTGAATTGGTCAAACTAGCATTTACTGCATTAAACAAAGCTAAGGAAATATTAGAATAAAGAGGAGACAAAAAGGCTAAATTAATTACAAGAGAAATTGATACTGTGAACAAATTGCTTCCAATACCTATTATTTTTCAGCACAAAGATGACATTAAAAATCTGAGAATAACACTTGATGAATTTGATGGACACTATGAGAATTTGATAAAGATTGCAGAGGAGAAGGAAAAGAACAAATATTCAAAGTAGAAGCTTACAAAAGTTTGCAAGTCTATCACATGGGACTTAGGCATTGTGAAAACTTGTTTGAAAAATGCAAAGAGCTACATTGGATATGGGAGAAAATTGTTTAGTTATTACATGAATCCTATCAGGCACGTTTAGAATGTGGAAGACATTATTGCCAAGGAAAGGGAAACTCTGAATAGTATGATGGACAATTGTGAAGCACATTCACAATCTATAACAGAGTTAGACAAGGAAGTCACAAGAATTTTGGAAAAACTCAGTGTTTTGGATAATGAGAAAGGGAGAGTGCTGACAAGATTTAATTTGCTGAAGACTTTAATCACTCCTAAGCTATCCATACTTGAGGTTAATTTATCAGACTTGGAGAAAGTGATAGATTCATTGACTAAATCTATGCCCACAGAATTGAAAGAAGCTGAGACCACATCATTTGCATTGAATGGCATCATTCATATCAGTCATATATTGTTCAAGTCATGGAGCATAAAAGTGAAGATCTTGGAAGATTCCTTTCAAGACATTCTGAAACTGGTGAGCAAGCACTAAATCCTATTGTTTTGTATGCACCTTTGACATTGTTTTCAAAGGGGGAGAAGAGAGAAGAACAAGACAAAATAATTAATAAAAAAAAATATAAAAGAGAGAAAATGGGAGAAGAGACTAGAAGAGGAAGGAGAGAACATAGAGGAGACAATTTTTCTGGAACACTTATTCATTTTTTCTAAGTGTTTCCATCAATGCCAAAGGGAGAGATTGTTGGCAAGTGATCATTTTTTGTAAATTTGATTCAATTTTTGGTTGTCATTTATGGCAACATATCTGGGTTTCAGATCGATTCCTATAAAGATAAGTTTTTTTGATTTAGAAATTGACTAAGTATAGAAGCAGAGATACAAAAGTATTTTGGATATCGAAGATCGAGATTGATGAAATAGGGAAAGTGAGCTTAGAGGAAGATGATATGGGGTATGTATGAACTCCACCTAAGATTGATTTGGTTTTGGTAATGTCTACAACAAGTTATAAAGAATTGAAGACAGACAGACTGCAACAACACAACGATACAGAGCAGTTGGACAGTAGCAAAAATTGAGAGAGTATGACATGTACTCTAGGCAACTGAAGTTGTATTTTGGTTGTTGATAACCTACAAATTGAATATTAAAGAGCGCCAAATATGCATTTGATATTTACTATATTAAATGTATTTTATATTGAAGGCCGACTTTGTAATATTTGTGATATTCATATTGGGAGCCGACTTTGTAAAGTTGTGAGATATCTATGTAAGATCTTTTTGATAAAGATATAGGTAGTTGATGGATAGTTGGATGAGTTGTTGAGTGAATAGTAGAGTAGAGAATGATAGAGATCATTGAAGAACTATAAAGGATCTATCTAAGCACTAGTGTTGCTTGTTTTGTTCATGATTGAGAACACTTTGTAATCAGAATTACTTTGTAAGAGTTGTAAGCTCAGTTGGCCCCTAACAGGGTGTTGTGAACCTTTAATAGGGTTGTAATTCCTTTAACAAGGAAATGTGCTATGTAATATTCAGCTCCTAACAGAGATAGGTCTCCTAACAGGGACACTATACTTTAGTAAATGCTTGTGGGTACCATCCCCATTGGGGTTTTCCATTGGCCAAGGTTTCCTCAAAAATAAAATATGGTGTTATGAGTACTGTGTCATTTTCTTATGTTCTTTTCTTTACTACAATTTTATGGTTAATGTTTAAATGGTTGAAGAGTTTAATTAAGTGCTATAGTACTGATTCACCCCCCCTCTTAGTATTATCCAATACTAACACACACACACACACACACACACACACACACACACACACACACACACACACACACACACACACACACACACACACACACACACACACACACACACACACACACACACACACACATGATCCACAACACTTTTTCAAGGAAAATTAAAAAAAATCTTGGTACTTCTGCCAATTTTGGCTGAACATTTAGCAGTCTTGCCAGATTTAGTGGCATCACCAGATTCTGCCAGATTTACCTGAGATTTCTTGGGGTTCTTCATGTTTTGGAGCCCTTTTTCATTTTTTGCTCATATTTTGAGAAAACAGAGACATTATTTTCCAAATGAGATATCATCGGAAAGTTGGTTCTAAGTTTAACCTGATTTTGCAGGTTTTGTTTTTTGATTTTGCCATTTTGCAAGGTTTTTTGCTAGTCAAATTTAGGGTTCTTATTTTCACTCTGAGAGCCATATCTTGCTCATCTAGGCTCCATTTTCCAAATTTTGCACATCGTTGGAAATCTGGTTCTCTTCTCTTTAGTGTAGTATGGGTCTCATTTCCAGAATATACTCTAGGTACATTTAAATCATTTTTTTGCATTTTTGTAATCTGGTGATTATCTTGGATGTTTTAGGTCCTGGGATCATTTTCTTTGCATATGATGACTCCTTTTTAGTTGTTACTTATGTTTTTATAGTTTTTTGTTATTCCTGAGCATTGTAGACATCTATTTTTGTAGCATTTTGTTTTTGCAAACACTCTATGATAAAGTGTCATCTGTTGCATGCTTGAGATCTTACACATTTTGTTCTTGTTTGTACTCGCACTACATTATAAAGTGTCATTGGGGGGGGTATGATCTAACTTTTTAAATTTAGTATTCCTTCCATGACATTAGCCTCATGATGTGTGTCAAGAGTGATCCTTCCATGACACCATTCTTTAGATGTGTTTGTACTTTCTTCTGCACATTCTATGTTCTAGGTTCTTTGTCATGCAGTTATTCTTGGCAGTTTTTTCAATGAACCTGTCATGTCTCTCTCTGCTCAACATTATGGGGGGGGGGTTATCTCTTGTTGGTTCTAATGCTTCCTTTGTTAGATGGAGTGAGCTATGTATTCAATATTTTTTCATATGTACTAGGTAGAAGCAGTGGACAGATACCTATGCATTTCAGTGAGATGGATCATTTACCATATTGACACTCTTTCAATCCTATTTTGGAGGCATCATTTGATCTTTTGATTAACTCTTCAGACTTTGGTGTTTTTTTTTCCATATGTATCTTCGAGTTTCAATGTTTGCCTTTGTTTTCCATCCTGATTTGAGTAGTGTCATTTGAGGGCACTCATGTAGATTACAATCTTCTCTACCTAATTCTGTTCTATTACAGTGGAGGTTCCAACAACGATTCTTTGACAATGTTTGCAGCTTCATGCTTCAGTGGTGTTCTTCATGTTCATCCTTTGTTCCTATTTTATGGGACATTCTCTAGTTTGGAGGCTTCTTCAGTCCTTCACTAGGCTTCATATCTTTTCAGAGAGGGGTTTTTTCCACTGAGTTTTCTCCTTTTCTCCTCTTTACATAGATTTCTTATACTTGGCTACCTGATCAGGTCATGTTGTCGGGACCCATTTCCTCTTTTTAGTAGTTATTTCTAGGTTTTTAGCTACTCCCTAAGTTTATCTTAAGGGGGTGTTAGAGTAATAAATTATTTCACTTATTAATTAAATAATTTTGATTTAATTATTAAGTCACTTATTATCTCTATTTTACTTAAGCTAAATTTTAGGCATGTAATAATTAATTCTTTTATTAATTATTATCATGCAACCTAGGTTTCTCCCCTTTCAGGGTTTTGGTCACCTTTATAAGTTTTGATCTCTTTGTAATTATTCTCACTAAGTGAATTATATGAGAATACTATTGTATTGATGGTTTTCTCTCCATTGTTTGCACATGATATTTCCTCTTTCATCGATCTGTTATTTCTAGTCTCCATAGCTTTTGCTTCTTTATTTTTGTGATAGGTTTGTATGCTGGTGTTTCTTGGGAGTTGTAGGGTTGATTTTTCATCAAATCTAATAAGAGTAACATTATTTCAAAGACATTCAAAAATTTTGATGACGTGAAGAAACAAAAAAGGAAACAAAGTTACCCCAGACTGTAGGAAAGAAGCAATGGTTAGACAGGGTGATGTTCCCTCGAGAAGGCAAATGGGAAAGAAAAAGGGCCCTATGCTACATCTTGAAAATAAATTTTCTCTAACAAGATAGAAGAAGAGGGAAGGGTGAAATAGGCTTTAACAAATGCAATATAAAGGGCCTAGGAAGAAATTGGGTGAAAAATGGGGGTTGTGGGCGTCGAGATGGGGATAAGGGGTTCGGGGGAGGGGCCTATATAAGGATAGGAGGACCAAAAAGGTCATCATTTTCACATATAGACTTGAGCTTATAGAGCTCTAGGTGTTTTCTAGTGATTTTGAGTATTTTAGCACAATGATACATGCAGGACGACCGAGGCACCGAATGGACATGGTGAGGAGTGTGAGACAACATTAAGTGGCAGATCGACAGGTCAGAAAAAATATTGCATTGTGATTTCCTATTTTTCATTATTTAAGTTTATGGGTATTGGTTTAGCAATACCGCCTAAATTGATTCAACGGGATCACGATCTTGCCAGCCAAGGGTAGAGCGGGGTTGGGAAAGGGATGTTTTATGAATTTTGGCGAGAACACCACCTTGGGTTAGGGGGTTAGCATTGTTGCAGGAACATGATCTTGGCTGAAATTTTTTAGAGGATAACACTCCTAGAGATAGTTACGGGGTTGGGGAAATAATTATGCAGTCCTGTAAGGGTTAGGGGGTAGGGAAATCAGTTGTGGGACTGTGATCCTGCGAATGAAGGGGTGGGTTTCGAGATTGCAATCCTGTATAGTTGGGATTGTCGGGATGGGGGCTAGTGAAGGGGAACCCCAAACACACAATGAAGACCAAGAACACAAATAAATATCTAAGGTAGAGACATAATGTAATCATCGTGATCCTATGGATATGTAATTATATATGTGATTCAATAAGACCCATTCTTGTAAGGCATTGTTCTGGTTTGCATACTATAAGACACCATGAAAAAATGACTAGATGGGTCACCAAGATTCTAAGTAAGGGTTGATTAGGGTTTTTTAAGTCCTATTAGGTCATTAGGAGTTAATAAATTCATGGGTTACAACACCCAACCCATCGAGTGCAAAATTTGTAAGATTTGACAACTTTTTAGAAAAGTTGTCAAGACAAATATTACAACTTTTTGCGAAATTATGTAACTTCCTTCCCAATGGTCATTAGGTTTCAATTTTGGTTTATAATATTTTGGGGTTGGCTTGCAGGGAGGCTCCAAGAATGTGGAGAAAAATTCAACTGTAGATGGGGATCTCAATGTGACCGTTTGTGCAGCATTGAAGAAAAACACTTGCAGAAGGAGTTTGGGATGGAACCAAATTATGAAACTATGGAATTGGTGGTTTGAAGGTGTTTTGAGACCAACTGAGTGATTGATTATATTAGGGGTCAAGTAAATTTGGTACTTTATTTTTAAATTAGGCCTATTTGGCTTAATTAGGTCTACGAGGATAGTTGGGATTAGGACCCTTGCATTTGGAATTAGAAGGTGTGACCTTAATGATGACATAAAGTTTTGCCATTAGTATGCAAAGAGAAAACAATTGTAATAAACCATTGGTTACACTACACTAAAAGTCAGGTTTTTCAGTTTAGACCAAAATTGCTAAGAAAGCTAAAACCCGACGACACATTTTTGAAGTGTAAACACAAAGTGCAACCCGAACATGACAAAGTGGAACCCGATGAGCAGAATATAGTGAAAATGGAGAGAATAGACAAGAGAGGACCCTGATAGAAAGTTCAACCAAGGAACACTGAAAGATAGTCAAACTAATTTCAGTTCAAACTAAGCATCAGACACCGAAAGTCAGTTATATCCTTAGAAAATTGGATCCGACTTCCACGTCAGATAAAACAACTATATTCTATTTATAGAGTTTTTATTTGTTTTAAATCCATTTCTTGAGGAACAAGAAACATTATTGTAATTGTTTTAATCAGTCTAACTGATTAAAAACATGCAAACTAGGAGATCAAGGTCAAGTTGTAAACCTTTGATCAGAGAGTTAAGTTGTAATACGTGAAACTTAATTAGGTTAATCTATGTTATAAATAGATGTTGTAATCATTAATTTAACAAGGATGGGAGGATGAATGTAGCCAAAGAGCACATATATGGATCAAACTAAAAATTTCAAGAAGTAGAGAAACAAAAGATGGAATTGGTTTTCAAGAACCAAGAACAGGGGCTACCAAGAAACAAAGGTATTAATGAATTGCATTAGGTGATACATTTGTACATGTGATTTGTAATGGATCTATAATCAACAATTTTTAGATTGCATAAACTCAGGTCAATGAGTATTTTTGTCTGCATTCTAACAAGTGTAGCAAATAGAAGAAATCCTTTCAAGAAACATGGATTTAACAATCCTATTGTAAATCTCTTAACTGAGTGCACACTAAATAGTGTTGTTAAAGCTCTTAACAGAGTAGACCTTAACCAGTCTCCACATAATACTCCCAACAGGGTAGATCATCATAATTGATCAAATTGTAAGCCTTAACTGGCCCCTTCCAATATGCAGATAGTGAAGATTTTTGTGGGTGCCATCCCCACCGCAGTTTTTACCTTCTAACAGGGGTTTTTTGCATTACCATATCTTGTGTTATGAGTCGATTACTTTCATGAATGTTGACATGTTTGTTAAAATTTAAGAATTGATATATCTTATACAAAAATAGTATAGAATAGATGGTTGGTTATACAATTGATTACACAATGGATAAAGGTTAAAAGAGATAAAAGTTTTAGAGGTACTAATTCACCCCTCCCCTCTTAGTACACACTTCCCATTATTTCCAACAATTGGTATCAGAGCTGATCTCTTATTTGGAAATTTTAAAGACTTAAGAGAAAAGATCATACAATGGAGAAGTACAGACTTGACAAGAGTATTGAGAATGAGAAACTAGAAATTCAGATCTTCTATGAGCAGTATAAAGAAGCTAGAATCAAGATGAGACAACTGTTAGATGAAATAAAGATTATGGCATCTCCCTGTAATGAAAGAGACTATCAAGAAGAAGAGATACTAGATCTATTTGAGTCTTTAGGATCAACAACTAGCAAAGCATTGGACACATCAGAAGAAAGCATCACAACTCTAAATGAAATCAATCAACATCTATCTAGACAAGTGAAATCTCTACAAATCGGTCAAAAGACACAGATGGTAAGAATGATTGATGTCATGAATAATGCTAGACAAGCTGAGCAAGAGAGAACACTAGCTATTGATGATAGAAGGAAGATTATTGAAAATCTACAAGAGAAAGAGTCATAAATACAAAGACTTATAGAACATCATCGTGAGATTACAAATCAGATTATTCTTATGAGTCAAGAGGCAAACATAATGAATACAAAACTCATTGAAAGAATAGAAGCTATCGGTGAGCTAAGGGAAGAAAATGAAAAGTTGAAACAAGAAGTAAGAATTTAGTAACAACATAATGAAATAATCAAGAGAGCCGAAGAAAGCAATAAAAGGATGGATGATTTTCTTGATGGACAAAGGAGAGCCAACAACAACACCAGAATAGGCTATATTGAGAATGGAGAATTACCCAATCTAGCTGATCCAAATAATTTCTATGCAAATCCAAGACCAAGAAAGCTGACATGCAATCACTATGGAAAGAAAGGACACAGATCAAATGTATGCAGGAGAAAAATGAAAGGTATTCCTAAATCCACATCTTCATTCATAGGAATTTGTTATAAATGTAACAAGAAAGGACATAAAGCATATGAATGCAAGTTTGAGATGAAACAACAGAAGAAGGAAACCTACATGGAAAAATACTGTCCTACTTGAAAAATGCATGGGCACACATCTCTTGAATGCTAGAAGAAGAAAAAGCAAGCATGTAAGCCTAAAGGTCAAGAATCTACCTATCAACCAAAAAGAGTCGGTAACCAGTATGTTTGGGATTACAACACATGGGAAAGCTATACAACATGTGGAAGATTTGGTCACATAGCTGCAAACTGTATGAGATAATGGACAAGAAAGTTTAGAGGCTGGACTAACCCTAGGATGGAATGTTTATACTATCATAAAGTCGGTCATCTGAAGAAAGAAAATAGAGATTGAATGATAGAGACCAACACATTTTCCAATGGAAACACCATTGAAGACATCAGGAAGATGAGAAACAAAATGTGGAGGAAAGCTACAAACATTGATGAAGTTGGACCGAGTAATGCAATTGGTGACACCTTATCCAATGGATCTGGTTACATCACCACCCCCACCTAAGAAGAACAAGTAAGTATGGAACTACATTATACCAAGTTATATTTTGTATTATTTCTATTATACATAGTTAACAATACCAAATCAAAATGATTATAGATGCACTATGGTATTACTTGTTATAATTCTGTGAAAACAATTTCATCGCTCAATACATACTAAAATGCATTGGTATAATTACAAAGATGAGTTTTCTACACTTACCGAGAATCATCGGTTAACATATAAAAGCTAAAGTTGCTAGTGTAAACCTAAATCCGTTGGTAATCATGTGAGTTCACAAAGTTGTCTTCGCCATACACTGAAATTCGTCGGTGAACGAAACAAGTTAAATGACTCCATGAAGCATTGCATTATAACCGAAAGAGAAGTTAATGTATCACCCGATGACTTTGTCTTCACACACTGAGGAGTGGTTGAGCATTAATGACTCGACTTAGGGCAACGTATATAAATAGATGATAGAAGGGTCTCATTTTCACCAAGCAATTAGAGTGAAGCGACAAGAGAAAAACCAGAGCACGAAGTGACAACATTATAGAGTGACTCCAAACCAATTCAAAACACTCCAATAGATCACTTAAAACTACAAAGGTGAAAAGTAAGTACCAACATAAACCAAGAACTCTTTTTATCCTTTGCAGGAGAGCCCTAATTTCATAATCAATGACAACTAAATCAAGAACCACTAAGCTCAAGAGTGTTAAGAATAACAAGATCAATTTTATCAAGAATAGTACATGTGAGGAACCTAAGTATAACATATGCCCAGAGGTTTCTTCACAATCCAAAAATGCTAGAGTATTCTCAATAATACCAGCTAAGGTTTTTCTTTTCAAAGATGTGCAAGCATATATTCACAGCAAAATAGCAGAGATTGGAGACCTAGAAGTTGAACAAGATTTCAAGAAGCTTTGCAAAAATGATGGCACCATCAAGGATGAGCACAAGCACATCGAGGTAAAAGGGCTCACAAATTACCTATGGTTCCCGAAAGAGTTCAAGATCGAATGGATTCGGTTAGTACTAAGAAGGATACATGACCAAAAGTTATGGATGGATGAGCGAAAACTGATAACCAGGGATTTCATACACGCTGTAACTGGTTATCCCATAACCAACAAGGTAAAGACACTAAAGCACCTGCCTAAACTTGAAATTGAGAAGAATATTGAAGCTACATGGGATGGAAGAGGACTGAAAGTATCCACCATCAATGATGATGAACTAAAATTTGGAGCATGTGTCTTAGGATACAAGTTCTTTCAGGCTAGCAGGATGAAAACCATTGCATCTGGAGTAGTGGATACTACTTAGAAGATTTTCAAGAAGGGATTGTAGTTGGATCTGTTAGAACAACTACTCAGACATTTGGAAGAGAACATGAAGACTATCAAAAATGCAAAGTCAAATTCATGTAAGTTTGGTTATCTGATAATGTGCATATTTTTCTACTTCCAAGAATCTTTTCCATCAATAGGTAATGTGAAATGGGACACAACAAGACCAGTGACCATACAAATTAGCGAGTTCATAAAATCACTAGGAGATAATTTTGAGTCAGTCATGGATGAATACTTTGCTGGATTCAAGGATAGAATGTAGAAGAGAGTAAGGATCCCATAACAGTTAATTAAAAAGTTGAAAACTGACATTTTTTATGGTAGACACCAACTGTACATACATCAAGCCAGCTGTACTGAGGACAACATGGATTTCTCCACTTGACTATGAGGTAAACATAGATCAAGCATATAATGCAATTGATTCATTGATAAATGAGCTATTAGATAAAACACAACCTAAGTTTGGAAGTTATGAAGATGCCAAATAAAGGATTAAAATTGGCTTGGTTGTAAAGAAGATTGATAGGAAGAAAGACAAGATGGTCAAGAATTTGAAGAAAAGGTTGTTGGTAACATGATAAGAAACTAAAAAGACAGAACAAACTGAGGGTCAGTCACCTGTCGGTAAATATGAGAAGGAGAGTAACTTAGAGTCAACAAAGTTAGATACACCACTACCTCCACTAGCAATGAAGCCAACGACCATTGCTGCATCTAGGACCATGATTCAAACAACCAAGGATACAAGTCATCACCAATAAAGAAAGGTCAAGTAAGGACCTATAAGAGGAAACCTTTAACACAAAAAAGAGGGCCAACAATGAGAAGAAAGTTCCTGAGAACTAGGGAAGACATTGAGGAAACCAAACATGATGAATCTGTCCAAAAGGAAAAGAACAAGATTCCTGAAACATTTGATGAAGTGTGTGCCTCAATTATCAAATTAGGTACAGTCAATGATAGAAAGATTAAGAAATGGCTAACATTGGATCCAGTGGAACAAAATAAGATTGAGGAGGGAATTATCAAGATGATGTGCATATTCAAACATCTCCCAATATAACTGGAAGATAATATTCCAAAAGAACTTCAAGATAGATTATCAACAAGATGGACATTTGCCTTACAACCTAAAAAAGAGATTAGGGAAAGAGCCCTAGTATCTGTCATGCCTCCCAAATAAAAAATGGAGGAAATTAAAGAGATGAAGAAGAATCACTCCAAAAGGTTCTCACCAAAGTTGAGAGCTTACCAAGTGTTTCAAGGAAATCTACTAGAACTAGACAGGAAGAGTGAGGCTAAATGGAGAAAGATACTTGATATTCCTAAAAAGGATACAAGTCCCAAGCCACAAAAATCTCTTACCAAAAATTAATAAACCAAGGATAATCAGGCTACATAGAGCCCCAAACAAATTACTGTCACAACAGTAGAATTGGTAAAAGAAGAATTGAACACAACAGACAACAAGGATATGGATGTTGCTGATGAAACATGGCCAAACTATACTCTGGATAATACTTTTATTGACATCACCGATGATCCTTCAAATGAAATTCAGAAAGATGAAGATGTCACTATTGTCAAGGACCAAACCGACGGACATGACACTACAATTGATGCTACACAAGTACACATACTGGGCCAGATGCCATTATTGATTCAAGCAATCAATATAATCTCACAAAAGGAGAACACCCCCAAGCCCGATGCAAGCATACTCGAGGATAAGGGTAATGATGAGAAAAAAAGATACATATGATGAACAGAAGGATACAACCAATAAAAAGGTAGTCATCGGTGTAGAACAAAAAGATGGTGATCAAAATGTTATAAATATAGATCACACACAACAAACAGATGGAGACCAAACTGAAAAAGACGCACAAGTGAATGAAAAAGAAGAAGTGCAAAAAGAGAAAAAATGAGAAAGATAAGACAGTTGATACCACACTGAAGGACACCAAAGGCAAAGCTGCAGATACACAAAAGGTTGATAAGGAGACATCCTCATACAACCACCGGGAAAACACCAAGCAACAAGAAAAAGGTACAACTCCACAAAAGCCATCTAGTAGCACATCGGACCAAGCAGAGAAGCTAGCTTTGGTTTTACATATAGGTGCATCACAGAATAAAAATAAGAAGACCAAGAAAAATAAGTTGGAAGTGACACTAGATGAAATCATTGAAATACCGAAGTGTGACCCAGCTACATTAGATTTTGAATCACTCCAAGAATATGGAGAAATCTATCAGAGGAAAATGTTGCAAGAAAAGCTTAAGAAGCAACACTGAGACTCCTTAGTATTGGAGAACACAAGGGACATCTTAAGCCAAATAGTTCCTGACATAGATGTTGATCACAATGCCCCCATTCTAGATCAACTTTCCATCCTCATCGAAGCCATCACAACATAGAATTTAGATGTAGAAAAGGAAATTGAGGAACGAGCATAACAGAAGTTTCAATACAAATTGATAGAGAAGATTAGCCAAGAAGTGGCAGAAAATAAGGTAAAGCTTTTAGAGTTATCAAATGAATTAGATCCAATAATTAATGAAGCTATTTCCTTAATCCAAAAGCTATGCACTTTAGATAAATTTACTAAGGATAACAATGACAAGACTACAATGATTGATTCCTATCTAAATGCAAGCGCACAAAGTCTAACCACAGATGGAAATGCAATCAAATATCATTATGAGAAGATCATTGAAATAAAAAGGTTGAGACAAGAACTTTGGGAAGAAAAATCACAGTTCAAAGAGGAGGTTATCAAGATATAGTCTCTAATATTACTGAACCTCACACTTCTACAACAACACCTAAGTTCAGCAAGGCAACTTATTGCCACCCCTGAGATGTCTATAGCAGACAACATCTACGACATGCATGCCATGATCACATTAGAGCATATGGCTCTTGAGCATCTAAAGGAGAAATGGGAGAAGATGATGAATGAAATGAAAACCTCTCACTCTCACATTTTTTTATAAGCTATAGGTATAAACCTTTGCCCTTACTATCAAAAAAGGGGGAAAAGGAAATTGATATGTAAAAAAAGAAAAAAAAGGAAAAGGAAAATAAGCACAAAGGAGAAAAGGAAGAGATAGTATAAAGACAAAGTGTACATACACATATACTATACTATACCGACATATGCATAGGGGGAGACATGAAATGACTAAGTAATATACAAGGTGTACATACTATAAACTTTGTTAGTATTCTGGACATATCAATTTTTGATACTAATGTCAAAGGGGGAGATTGATGACATAAATTTTTGTCATTAGTATGCAAAGAGAAAATAGTTGTAATAAACCATTGATTACACTACATTGAAAGTCAGGTTTTTAGTTCAGACCAAAATTGCTAAGCAAGTTGAAACCTGACAACACAGTTGTGAAGTGTAAACTAAAAGTGCAACCCAAACATGACAAAGTGGAACCTGACAAGAGTAAACAGACAGTGGAACCTGACAAGTAGAATACAGTGAAAACTGAGAGAATAGACAAGAGAGGAACCGAACAAATAGTTCAACCAAGGAACACCGAAAGACAGTCAAACTGATTTAAGTTCAAATTGAGCATCAGACACTGAAAGTTAGTTATATCCTGAGAAAAGTGGATCTGACTTCCATGTCAGACAAAACAACTATATTCTATTGATAGATTTTTTATTTGTTTTAAATCCATTTCTTGAGGAACAAGAAAAATTATTGTAATTATTTTAATCAGTCTAACTGATTAAAAACATGCAAACTGGGAGATCAAGGTCAAGTTGTAAACCTTTGATCATAGAGTTAAGTTGTAATACATGAAACTTAATTAGGTCAATCTATGTTATAAATAGATGTTGTAATCATCCATTTAACAAGGATGATAGGATGAATGTAGCCAACGAGCACATCTATGGATCAAACTAAAAGTTTCAAGAAGCAGAACATCAAAAGATGAAATTGGTTATCAAGAACCAAGAACAGAGGCTACCGAGCAACAAAGGTATTAATCAATTGCATTAGATGATACATTTGTACATGTGATTTTAATGGATCTATAATTAGAAATTGTTAGATTGCATACACTCAGGTCAATGAGTATTTTTTCTGCATTCTAACAAGTGTAGCAAATAGAAGAAATCCTTTCAAGAAAGGTGGATTTAACAATCATATTGTAAATCTCTTAACCGAGTGCACACTAAACAGTGTTTCTAAATCTCTTAACAAAGTAGACCTTAACCAGTCTCCACATAATACTCCTAACATGGTAGATCATCAGAAGTGATCAAATTGTAAGCCTTAACCGGCCCCTTCCAATCTACAGATAGTGAAGATTTTTGTGGGTGCCATCCCCACTGCAATTTTCACCTTCTAACAGGGGTTATCTGCATTACCATATCTTGTGTTATGAGTGAATTAATTTCATGAATGTTTCTATGAATGTTTACATGTTTTTTAAAGTTTAATAATTGATATATCTTATACAAAGATAGTATAGAACAGATGGTTGGTTATACAATTGATTACACAATGGATAAAGGTTAAAAGAGATAAAAGTTTTAGAGGTACTGATTCACCCATCCCCTCTCAGTACACACTTCCCATTATTTCCAACACTTAGGAGTATGTGTAACTTGGTAAAGGGTATCTGAAACTATCTTTATTTTTCCTGGTCCTTCAGAATTTTGGAAAGTTGTTTGAGAGAAACCTATCTTGAAGGGCTACTAGCAAAGTAGGTCTATTGTGAGAGAAGTTTATTAGAGAAATTTGGAAGTTAAACTCTAGAAAATGTTTTGAGTTGGTTGGCCACCATTAGTCATAAAATAAAAGGATTTCATCTCATTCCTTTGTTGTAGTTTTTTTCATCAAACAAGCCTTGAAACCCTTAAGGAGGAACAAGGTAGAGATAGGACATTGGTATGGATCTAGTCATACAAAAGTTCAGGGGAATCAAAAATTGATAAATGAGTAAGAAGATACCTTGTAATAATTAAATCAACTTATATTGACCTTGGCTGTTGTGGGTGGGGGAAAGAAACACTTAGCTTTTACTTGGGCTCTACATCATATTGGTGTTAGAGCATAGGAGAATATTTTGGGAGAACAATTGAGTACATGTTAGAAAAATAGTTTGAGGGAGAGGCTCAGATAATGCCTCCAAATATGACCAATGTAGAACTTTCCAAGGGAGTGCAAGAAAATGAGGAACAAAACCATTTGTTGAAGGGAGAGTTAGAAAATTTGAAGGGAAAGATGAGAAAGGAAGTAGATGATTCCTTTGATAGAGAAGAAGAAGAAAGGGGTTATGAGGAGACCCCTAGGAAGGAGGAAGAAGAAGAGGTTCCTATAGATCAAATGTACTTCCTAAATTTTCTCAAGTATATGGGAGGAAGAGCCATGGATAGTAAATCAAAGATCCTTGTCTATTGTGAAAAGATGGATGTTGATAGTGTCATGGAATGGATATAGTCCTTAAATAATTACTTTGAATGTGAAGAAACACTAGAGAATCATAAGATCAAGATAGCCAAGTCCAAGTTGAAGGCAGAAACCCTCACTTGGTGAAACTTTGTTCAAGGAGAGAGGGTGAAAGAGGGAAGAAGTATGATTAATTCTTGGAACAAAATGGTCTCTAAAGTTAAGGAGACTTATGTACTAGAGGACTATGAAGTCCAATAACATAAGAGAAGATAGAATCTCATACAAAAAGAGATGAATGTCAATACTTATACAAAATAATTCCAAAAATTAATCATAAAGTCTAGACATGGTGAAAGTGAAAGTGAGAAGGTAGAAATATATTTAAATGAGCTTGGGATGAACATACAAGATGAATTGAACCTACTGTGCCCAGACACTATCCATATATGCTATCAATTGGAGCTGAAAGTGGAGGATAAAATAAGAAGGTGACAAGAGAAGAACAATAGGGGTAGAGGAAGGAACTCTAGAGGAAGAGGGAGCTACCAAGGAATATGATAGAACTTTAGATCACAAGGAGACTCAAGCCAAGAAAGCTCTCATGGAGAGGGCAGTTCTAGAGGAAATTTCAAAGGAAGAAGACCAAGTTTTGGAGGAAGGGTTCATGACCCATCAAATGATTTAATTGCAACCAAGAAGGCCACATTGCCTTCAAATTACTAGAGAAATCAAGATCAAGTTCCCATGGAGATAGAAGGAATCATCTGATCCAAGACATTGATTTGTAGAGTGTGAACTCTCCTAATTCCTATGGACTACTAGAAAGAGGGGAAGCATTGATGAGAAGGAGAAAATTTATGAAGGTACCAATTACTTCTGAGCCACCATAGAGGAAATCCATCTTCAAAACCACATGTAAGTCAGGAGATAAAGTATGCAAGGTGATTATAGATTCTGGTTCTACTGAGATTTTGGTTTCCTTGGAAATTATAGAGAAGTTAAAACTTAGAAGAATCCCTCACCCTTTTCCATATAATATTTCATGGTTAATCAAAGGGTAGCATACATTGGTAGAGTAACAGTCATGGGTAGAGTTTCAGATTGGTTCTTATAAGGACAAAATATTATGTGATATTGTTAATATGGATGCATACCACCTTATTTTTGGAAGACCTTGGAAATATGATTTGAAATATCACCATTATGGAAAAAGGAACACATATTCAATAACCAAGGATGGAAAAGTCATAGAGTTGGTGCCACTGCCTGATGAAAGTGAAGAACACATTGAGAAGGAAGAAAATATCATGCTCATGGGAGGTAAGGAGTTCTTCAAGATGACCCATGAAGAGGAGAGACCCTATTTTTAAATCATACCAATGCCAAACCAAAGTAAAGAGCCTATTGCTGATGAGAAATCAAAGAAGAAGAAGATGACTGTCAATAACGAAGTGAAGGAAATACTTGAAAGATACAAAGGCATAGTTGCAGAAGGAATGCCAAAAACACTACCACCTATGAGGGAAATCAATCACTACATTAATTTTATTCTAGGGGCCACACTACCAAACAAGTCCACATATAAATTGACTCCACAAGAAAATAAAGAAGTGGCAAAACAAGTACAAGAACTCCTTGATGCAGGTCTGAAAGGGAAAAGTCTGAGCCCTTATGTAGTCACTGTTGTCTTGGAACCCAAGAAAGAAGGAACATGGAGATTGTGCATGGATTCCAGGGCCATCAACAAAATCACAATCAGGTATAGATTCCTCATGCCTAGAATAAAGGATCTACTTGATTGTTGTTGATATGCTAAATACTTTACAAAAATTGATCTTAAAAGTGGTTATCACCAAATTAGGATAAGGACAGGTGATGAGTGGAAAAATGACTTTAAATCCATTGAAGGCTTGTATGAATGGAAATTAATGTCTTTTGGGTTATCTAATGCCTCTAGCACATTCATGAGACTAATGAATGAAGTGCTCATGGATTTGAGAGGCAAGTTTGTGATTGTATATCTAGATGATATCCTGATATTTAGCAAAACACAAGAAGAACACTTAAAAAACCTAGATATGGTTTTGAAGAAGTTGAATGAAGAGAACCTAATGATCAATATGGATAAGTGTGCGTTCATGCAGAATGAGCTAACATATCTTGGGTTTGTGATAAGAAAAGGTGACTTGAAAATGGATCCTGATAAGGTGAGTGGAATCCTTTCATGGCCAAATCCTAGGACAATTGGGGATGTTAGGAGTTTTCATGATCTCTCAACTTTTTATAGGAAATTTATTAAGAATTTTAGTCAAATTTGTGCTCCCATGTTGGAGACAACCAGAGGTGGTCAAAAGTGTAATTTTTCATGGAACCAAGAAACAGATGAAGCATTTGAGATGCTTAAAAGGAAAGTATCCCAACAACCTGTTATAACATTTCCTGATTTCAAAAAAAAAATTCAAATTGAATGTGATGCTAGTCATGTAGCCATAGGATAATTGCTTAGCCAAGAAGGAAAGCTAGTTTCTTTCTTTAGTAAAAAATTAAATGATGCTAAAAAAAGTATTCCTCGTATGATTTGGAGATGTATGCATTAGTGCAAGCACTAAAGAAATGGAGGCACTATATGATCCCCAAGGAATTTTTTGTTTACACTGATATTCAAGTAGTAAGCTACTTAAATAGTCAAGACAAACTAAGTCATAGGCACATGAAGTGGGTAGAGTCCCTACAAGTCTACACATTCACTATTAAGCACAAAAATGGTGTCTCAAATAAAGTTGCAGATTTTCTTAGCAAAAGAGATTTGACTATATCATAGGTTCAGTTAGAAAGTGTTGGTATTGATGCCCTAAAAGGTATGTATGTTGAGGATGAATATTTCAAAGATATCTATAAGGTATGTTATGATTTTGACGACATGTATCATTTGGAATTCTCTAATTTTCTGATTCAGGAAGGCTTACTCTTCAAAGGAGGAAAATTGTGTATTCCCAAATTCTCTATGAGGAAGAATATCATAAAAGAAAATCACAGTGGTTGTATGGGAGGAAATTTTGGTTTAAATAAAATACTTGAAATTGTAAGGAGACATTACTATTGACCCAAGTTACAAATGGATGTTAGAAAGTTTGTATAATCTTGTGTAATCTATCAAAAGGATAAAGGTGCAACAACAAATGCAGGCCTTTACCAGCCTTTACCTATTCCTTCAAGGCCTTGGGAGAGTGTAAGCATGGAATTTGTCATGGGATTCCCTAGAATACAAAAAGGTTTTGACAGTGTCTTTGTAGTGGTGGACAAATTTAGCAAAATGACACATTTCTTGTCATGTAAAACTACAAATGATGCCTCCTATGTAGCAGACCTTTTCTTCAAGGAAGTGGTAAGGACACATGGGATCCAATTGAATATTGTCTCTGATAGGGATGTTTATTTTTTTATCCAATTTTGGAGAACCTTGTGGAAAATGCTAGGAACAAACTTGTCCTTTTCTTCAACATACCACCCATAAACAAATGGCCAAACTGAAGTGGCTAATAGGACATTGGGAAACCTCCTAAGATGTCTTACAAAACAAATGGTGAGAAGTGGGATTCTATTTTTCCAAAGGTAGAATATGCTTATAATGATTATGTGAATAGGAGTACATGAAAGTCTCCCTTTTAGATTGTATATGGCTTGAATCCAAGAGGAGTGATGAAACTAAGGAATTTACCTTCAAATGAACACATCAGTACACATGGTGAAGAGTTTTCTGCATGAATCAAAGAGGTACATGATCAGGTTAAACTGCAATTGCAAAAGACCATAGAGAAGTAAAAAGAACATGTTGATAAGAAAAGAAGGGATGTACAGTTTGATGTAGGTGATCTAGTGTGGGGAAAATTGAAGAAAGAAAGGCTCCCAAAAGGAAAGCATACCATATTGATGATGAGAAAGCTTGGTCCTTTTCAAATCACCAAGAAGTTTGGAAACAATGCATATGAGTTGTAACTACCTCCTAACATTAGAATATCCCCTATTTTAATATATCAAATCTATCCCCATTTAAAGGTGAGATAAATGCAGGTGATCCATTGCAGGTATAGGAAGAAGATGATAGTTTGAAAGACTTCCCAATCCAAGAACCACCAAAACTTGAAAGGATCCTAGACATTAAAGTTTTTGAGAGGAAAATAAAAAAGGGTGTAGAAATAGTACCTAGTCAAATGGAAGGGACTCCCTTAGGCTGAGGTAGTATGGATGGATGAAGAACAAATGAAAAAGCAAGGTACAACATTGGAGGAACTCATCTCAAGTGGATTTGAGATTCAGTCACCCAGGGAGTACGGTGTAGGGGCACCCCAAACACACAATGAAGAACAAGAACACAAATAAATCTCTGAGGTGGAGACACACTGTAATCATCATGATCCTATGCATATGTAATTATAGATGTGATTCAATAATACCCAATCTTGTAAGGCATTGTCATGGTTTACATACTATAAGCCACCATGGACAAATGACCATATAGGTTACTAGGAGTCTAAGTAAGGGTTTATTATGGTTATTTAAGACCTATTAGGTCATTAGGATTCAATAAATTCATGGGTTAAAGCACCCAACCCATTGAGTGCAAAATTTGTAAGATTTGACACCTTTTTGCAAAAGTTGTCTAGACAAACACGACAAATTTTTGCAAAATTGTGTAACTTCCTTCCCAACGGTTACCAGGTTTGAAAATTGGTTGGGAAACATTAGATAATTTATTTGAGACCCACTAGGATCAATTCTGGGGGTTGTTTTTGAAATTTGATGTTTTGGAGAATTGAAGAAATAAAGAATTTTGGAGTTTTCCTTCTAATTTCCTATTTTTCAGTTGATTACTTACTTGTGTGGATTGATGGGGGTCTTAAAAAAAAAAAATGTGTTGAAGGATAATATTATCTTTAATTTTCATCTTGTATAAGGTATTGAGTCCATCAGGTTGCAGAGATTTATCACATTTTGTTTGGACAGGTCCAAACCCTACCTACAACTAGGGTTTCTCAGAAAAATACCCATGTCTGGCATTTTCATTGTTGGGTTTTAATGAACTTTGGGGAAATTTTAGAAGGGAAAATGAATTATAATATTTTTGGGTTGGCTTTCAAGGAGGCTCCAAGCATGCGGAGAAAAATTCAACTATAGACGGGCATCTCAATGTGATCTTTTGTGCAATATTGAAGGAAAACACTTGTAGAAGGAGTTTGGGATCGAACCAACTTATGAAGCTATGGAATTTGTGGTTTTAAGGTTTTCTAAGACCTATGTAGTGATTTATTTGATTAGGGGTCAAGTACATATGGTACTTTATTTGTAAATTAGGCCTATTTGGCTTAATTAGGTTTGTGAGGATAATTGGGATTAGGAACCTTGCATTTGGAATTATAAGGTGTGACCTTAGGAGTATGTGTAACTTGGTAAAGGGTATCTAAAACTATCTTTATTTTTCCTGGTCCTTTGGAAGTTTGGGAAGTTGTTTGAAATAACCTATCTTGGAGGGATAATAGCAAAGTAGGTCTATTGTGAGAGAACTTTGGAAGGTAAAATCTATTGAATGTTTTGATTTGGTTGGCCAGTCACAAAATGAAAGGATTTCATCCCATTCCTTTGTTGTAGTTGTTTTCATCAAACAATCCTTGAGACCCTTAAGGAGGAACAAGGTAGAGATAAGACATTGGTATGGATCTGGTCATACAAAAGTTGAGGGGAATTGAAAAATGATAAATGAGTAAGAAGATACATTGTAACAAGTAAATTAACTTATATTGACCTTGGTTATTGAAAGAAACACTTAGCTTTTGCTTGGGCACTACATCAGGGGTCCTCTGTGGGATCGAGGGAGGAAATGGTGGGATTGCAGGCATGGGTAGTAAGCTTAGGAAAAAGGGATCAAGGGAAAGAGGAGAGAAAAAAGAGGATTGATTAGGAAAGAAGAGGATACCAATATTTGACAAAATTTGGCTTGGCATGGATGCATTGGTCCATGGATAGACTAACTTCTTGGGAGCGACATATAGCAGTGCTAAGAGAAATGAACCATTTTACACTGGAAGACTGGGCACGAGTGGATGCAATAGAGTTAGGATACTTGGCGTGGATGCTCTATTGTAGGTCATACACAATGATGGTCGCAAAATTATGCAAATGGTGATGCTTAGAGACTGTGACATTCCATCTTCCCACTGGGGAGATGACCATCACCGCTAAGGACGTATATAGGATATTTTGGCTCCTGATTAGGGAGACTAAGGTAGTCGTTGGTGATGCGATATAGGCGTAGGAAGTGCAAACATTATTTGGACATGATTGGAGGGTGGAGCTATGACAAAGGAAGCTATCCCGAGATGAATACTTGGACTAGGCACTAGCGGCCCATATACTTTACTTCTATGTATGTAGGCGGATACATTACACCAGATACTGGTGGGGTCGGGGTTACCTTGTGATTGATTCTAGTGATATTTCATATTATAGATGTAGGAAAACTGGTGTCCTTGGGGACCTTGATATTGATCGAGTTGTATTAGGATCTTCATCATATTGTGTACCATGGTTGTGAGGGACAGAGGTGGAGCATCAGTTTCTCGACCCTATTGCAGGTGTGGGGGTGTGAGAATATTGTAGTGTTGACGCTGATCAAGAAGATGGATAGGCTTACAGAGGAGTTGGTGGTATATATATGGGGAGAGCCATTGACTTATCATCATATTGATGATATCGATCACTAGCGGGAGATCCTAGATGGTTTGAGGGATGGGGTTACATAGAGACCATATCAGATCAGAGGGCCATGCGAAGAGGATCAAAGGGAGATTCCATATGAAATTACACCGACCTATATTTTTGGTCATTTGGATTATGTGGTGAAGCAACATAGGGTAGACAAGTAGTTAGGGAGTTTGGCTACACACAGGGGGTGCTGGATACAGAGCACTAGTACTAATGGGTGACTCGAGAGTGATAGTTAGATTTTAGCCTACCTTTGGATAGAGATAAACTGATAGCCACATGGAGGGTGATGAATCCAATGCATTGGGATTGGCAGGGAGATCTGACTGATGCAAGGATGACAACATAGTACACTACTTAGTTCAGACCACCATGAGCAGTTGGGAGAGTAGGACTACTACCTCAGCTTGAGAGATAAAGGGTAGAAACAAAAGCAACAACTAGGGGAGGGAGGGATGGAGGGAGAGCTACTCAAGTAGCGTAATGAGTGAGGGTAGCTACGAGGGTAATAGCAAGTAGGAGAGAACCATAGAGATAGAGAGTAGTAGCTAGGGGTCAGGCAGGAGAGGAAGATGCTAGAGGGGGAGAAGGAGGAGATAGAGGGGAGGATTCTATGGATGTAGATGATGTGATATAGGTTCTGGGTTCATCTCCCTCAGACACACATGGACCATCTTCATCTGTAGCAGGGGGTGGGGGAGGATCTTCTTAAACCCACAGAGGTACTTTGACTATCAACCTAATAAGCTCCTTACATGCAACCCACACAACCACTAGTCAGTTGCTAAGGGATGTTTTATAGGCTGAGTGAGACACCCTCAGATGAGAGAGGAATTTTATGATCCTTGAGAGTGATATGACACATATAGAGGTGTTAGATATGAGGGAACAGGTTGTGGAGCTTATAAAAAAATGAGACGAGGTAAGGGGTGAGAGAGCTGGGTTATAGGGACAAGTGGCTCAGATGATGATTGATCGCTTTAGATTTATGGAGGAGAGGGATACCTATTTTTGGGAGAGAGACTCATAAATGGATGAGTTTGATAGAATGTAGAGGGAGAGGGATAGGCTCTTGCAAGATATAGGGGGGCTGAGGGCGGAGCTAGCGAGAGGTGGCGAGGAGGTGTCGATACTGTGATAGATTTGAGATTGAGTGTAGAGCTTGAAATGACTAGGGAGAAAGTGGAGTGGTATAGGGTGATGTATCATGTAGTGGTTCCCCAGGGCATGAGAGAGTCATATAGATCAGTGGAGGAGGGGTTGTTGATGATAGGGGAAGGGTTGAGCATGCAGACTGGTGGGAGAAGGCATGGTGGATCCTCCCATAACACATAGGGATAGGGATCGAGCCATAATAATAAATAGTCGGCCGAGGCCTTAGTGGATATACAAGATATAGAAGGGTTGGATACATGTGCCTCAAGAGAGAGAGAGGTTATAGGGATGGTTATATGGCCTACTACATAGATCATAGGAGTAGGTGTTCTGATATTTACTGAGCTGACCCAGACTGGAGTGAGGATGACAGTGGGGAGTAGGCATACCCACAATATTTCCTGATGCAGAACCTAGAGAGCCATCCTCCCATAGGAGGACCAAATGAGCATTGCTATGTTCCATATATGATATGATACACTCATTCATTTGGGGCACATGTCCCCCATATCTACTGGATTCTTTATGCTTTGAGATGTGCCTTGGACAGTTTTTGGAACTCTTATTCTTTGATGAATATTGGGGGGACATTATTTTTGTGGGAAATATATATATATATATATATATAT
>MU226199.1:852464-937073 GCA_018584345.1 Thuja plicata
ACATATACATATATACATATACATATATATACACATATATATATATATATATGTATATATATATACATACATACATATACATATATATATATACATATACATATGTATATATATATATACATATGTATATGTATATATTTATGTATATATATATATATATGTATATGTATATATATATGGTAGACAACCAGGTGATCATATGCTTGCTGCCTCTTCTCATCTAATAGATCCAGTTGTGTGAGGTGTGTTATGCGATAGTCTTCATCAGTAACCAGGTTTTTGAGTGACACACATAGCAATGGTAATTTGACCTCAATTGGTAAGACAACTTCTACACCATATACAAGGGACAACCAGGTGATCATATGCTTGCTGCCTCTTTTCATCTAATAGATCTAGTTGTGTGAGGTGTGTTATGCGATAGTCTTCATCAATAACCAGGTTTTTGAGTGACACACATAGCGATGGTAATTCGACCTCAATTGGTAAGACAACTTTTGCACCATATACAAGGGAATATAGAGTGGTACATGTGGGAGTGTGGTAGGAAGTAAAATATGCCCAGAGGGAATGATTGATTTGGAGATTCCAGTCATGACTAGAATCATTGATAACCTTTTTGAGGATTCTTAGGAGGGTTTTATTACTCACCTCATCTTGGTCGTTTCCTTGTGGGAAATAGGGACTGGAAAAGTGGTGGTGGATGTGGAATTTACCACAAGGATCTTTCATGTGTTGGTTTTCAAATGATGTGCCATGGTCTATGAAAATGGTGGAGGGAATGCCAAAATGATAGAGGATGTGGTAGAGGATGAACTTGGATATTTGGATTCATGTTATGAGGGTGAGCAGAATTGCTTCCACTCATTTTGTGAAGTACTCTGTAGCAGTGATGATATACTTGTCCTTGTGAGGATAGGCGGGTTATCTTATCAATGAGGTTGAAGCCCCAACATGAGAATGGTCATGTAGGTGCAATGGGATGTATATCCTATGCTGGGGCATGAATGAGGTTCATATGTTGTTGACATGGAAAGAAACTTTCATGCAATGTACCCTACTTATCTAAAAAAATCATTAAAAGTATAAAAAAGTCCTAAAAATATATGTATTTATGTATGTATGTATGTATGTGTGTATATAAATAAATAAATAAATAAATATTCTCCTTCTGGTGTAGACAACTGATATGCTCCTAAGCCAAAAGATGTTGTGACAATATAAGTACCCGACCATGTGACCTCAAATTTGCCTTTCTTTTCTCTATCTGCTTGCCGCTTTTGGTTCTCTTTGAGGACTAAATCCCCCACCTAGAATTATCATGGATGGATTTTCTTGTTATAGCTTCTCTTAAGCCTATTTTGGCAGACAACCAGGTGATCATATTCTTTCTACCTCTTCTCATCTAAAAGATCCAGTTGTGTGAGGCATGTTATGCAATAGTCTTCATTAGTAACCAGGTTTTTGACTAACACACGCAATGATGATAATTTGACCTCAATTGGTAAGACAACTTCTACACCATATACAAGGGAATACAGAGTGGTACCTATGAGAGTATGGTAGGAAGTACAATATTCCCAAAGGGCGAGATTGATTTGGAGATGCCAATCAAAATCAAAATCATTGATAATCTTTTTGAGGATTCTTAAGAGGGTTTTATTAGTCGCTTCAACTTGGTTGTTTTCTTGTGGGAAATAGGGACTGGAAAGGTGGTGGTGGATGTGGAAATGCCGCAAATATCTTTCATGTGCTGGTTTTCAAATGGCATGCCATGATCTAGTGAAAATGTTGGAGGGAATGCCAAAATGACACAGGATGTGGTAGAGGATGAACTTGGATATTTGGATTCCTATTGTGAGGGTGAGCAAAATTAATTCCACCCATTTTGTGAAGTAATATGTAGAAGTGATGATATACTTGTGTCCCTGTGAGGATAGGGGGTTATCTTATCAACGAGGTCAAATCTGCAACATGAGAATGGTCATGGAGGTGTAATAGATGCATATCCTATGTTGGGGCATGAATGAGGTTCGTATGTTGTTGACATGGTGAGACATTTC
Source organism: Thuja plicata (assembly GCA_018584345.1). Classification (NCBI taxonomy): domain Eukaryota; kingdom Viridiplantae; phylum Streptophyta; class Pinopsida; order Cupressales; family Cupressaceae; genus Thuja; species Thuja plicata. The sequence goes on from MU226199.1 coordinate 854,528, forward strand.
TTCACAAATTCACATGCATCATGCTCCATTATTGGCCAATAGTATCCTCCTCTAAGAATATTCTTGGTCAAGACCATGCCACTTGTGTGGGCACTGTAAATTCTAGTGTATACCTCTTGTAATGTAAGGGCGGCCTTGTTTGAGTCTAAACATCTAGAGAGGAAGTTGTGACAACCTTGATGATATAAGGTATTATCTATACAGGTGTATCAGGATTCTCTACGAATAAGGTTATAACATTGGGTATTTGTGAGGTGGGGAGATATGATACCATTTTTAGATATGTGTGGATGTCATGGTACCATGGGGACTGAGGACCAACCAAGACACACACCATTTCAGAATCAACATTCTCATAAGTAGGTGCATGAAGCTGCTCAACCAAGAATTCATACACTATTGTATCCTGAGGAATTTCTAGAAGGGATCCGATGGTGTCCATTGTATCTGCTACCTGATTCTATAATCTGGGTACCTATATAATTTGTAAGCTTTGGAATTCTTCTTTCATTTTGTCCTCCAATTCTTTGTAGGGTAGCAACTTATCATCTTTTGTTTGGAACTCATCTAGGAATTTCTGTACGATGAGGTTTGAATCTCTAAATACTTGTAGTTCTGTGATGTTCCATTGAATTATCATCTTTAACCCTAAGATGAGTGCTTCATATTCTGCAATGTTGTTGGTGCAAGGAAATCCCAATTCAAATTACTTAGGAATGTAGTCATCTTGAGGGGTGATGAAAATGATTTCTTATCCTGAATCATGAGTAGTATAAGATCCATCAAAATAAAACTTCCAAGTAGGTTGTTCTTTCGATCATGCATAGGTGTTCATCTAGAAATTCCATGACTAGGTGATATGCATCTTGTTGGTGTTTGAAATGATTTTATGCTTGAAAAGCTACCATTATACCTAGAGAATGATCTTAAAGAGTGGTTAATTCCAAGTATGGGAACTCTGAGATAATTGGACCAACTATAGGGATAAGACTGCCCTCTACACTTTTGGTTCTACAAAATAAAGGCGGGCACACCTAATCCAATTCAACATATGATAATTTTCAACCTCCTCTAGATTTAGAATAACATAAAATCATAATGACAATACTGAATGAAAACCACTCACTCACTATTTCTCAGTTATCATGAAGAACATACAACAAAATAAAAATGAAACTTTAAAGGCTTTTGGAGTTATTTTAAAATGGGAGAATATAGTAAAAACCTACTAACGTGTATCATAGTAGAAGATATTTATCTCAGACCAGTGCCTTATCCATTGGGAAATATCCTTTAGGCAGATATAAAAACACAGAAATCAACTTTTGTAAGAGATTCCAAGCCATAAATACAACTATCCCAAACCCATACTACTTATAAAATTCTGGTGCTTATCAAGATGAATCTATGTTTTATTTAGAGCATTATTTAATTTGATCTTGGATCAAAACTCAAAAATAACAACACATACATAGATAAAATCTATGCAAATGAATTAGAAAATTCAAAATTCATGAGATGAAAACCAAAGTAGAGATAGAAACCTGTATATTTGTATTAACTGTAAAGAATCATATCTCTGTATACAAATTGCAATCATGTATATACCACTTCAATAATATGCTACAAACCTTCAACTTTATTTCTACTTATGACACTTCTCTAATACTCTGCTGTATTACCTGACTAAAAAATTTACATGTGCTTACAAAACTCAATTTTCCAGCCCTTTCCAATGATCTTGGGAATCCTTTTACAGATAAGGATTGCAACAAGATACAAATCATTTGGACAAGGGACAAAATAAATGACTCATATAAAAAGACAAACATACAAGATAAGTAATAATCAATTTGTTACAAGAATCTCCCAAGTATTTTGTCATCTCACTGCGCAGCCCTTGCAACTACTTCAAACTTTTTTTGAGCTCGCCAAATGGAATTTTTTGCCTTTGTCTCTTTGCTACAAATATATTTTGTACCCGCTCTTCATTTTCAAAATTCTAGGGGAACTGCCATCTATTGAAGCAAACATGAAATATTTTTTCCTTCTTACTCACCTTTACTAAAATTGTCTTTCCAAGATGTGAACACCTCATCACTAGGCCAAGGGAAATTGATGACCTCATTTTTCTTGTTACTCATTTCATCCCATTCTGTTTTTATTTGTTCAACTTCCTTTTTCTAGAACCCAAAGAATGATCTGGCATTTTCAATTCTTTCCATAGTTTGAACAAACAAAAGTGTGCTTTCCAAGTTGATAATACTGTTGGTTCTTATTGACAAATCCTCACCCATCTCCCTCATCCATATTTCTTCCCTTTTTAATTTTCCACCTTTTCTAAAAAGGCTAGGGAATATCTCAAAATGGTTTTTTGAGTACTCTTTCATTAATGTTTCAGTCTTTTTCTGAATTATGTTTCTCTTTATGTCCACATCTAACAAGCCTTTGAGGAGTTTGTAAGTGCTCTTTATTGTAGCATCAACATTTTCTTCCCTTTTTACTAAAGAATAGAACAATTTCAGCTCACTTTTCCTTTCTTTCCACTCTTGAACAACCTGTTCTAACCTAGCCTTGTCTTCTTTAAAAGAATCTAAAATAGCCATAATGCTTTTTTCACTTAGATAAAGAGAAGCATGCTCTATGTTACTAGCAAAGTGCATTATTGTACCTCTCACCTTGTCCTCATACCTTTTTTGCAACAAAGATTGTGTACTATAAAATTTTGAGATTTCTTCTTCCCAATTTCCTCTTACTTCTTCCAATTTCTTTCTTTCTGCTACCAACTTATCCTTTTAATAATTGAGCTATGCCTCTAAAATGGAACTGGATGACATAGGAGAAGGAGGAAATTCAATAATGGGACTATAAGATGATGGTTGGGCAAGCTCTTGAGAAATCATCCTTTGAGGAGATGTCTAGACTATATGTTGTCCTCTTAGTTGAGAAATTATTTTATCCTTCTCCATGGATTCCTTCTTTACATCATTGTATACCTTAAGGAAAATTTGCATCTTGGTCCTCATTTCCTATTTTTCTTTAGCATCACTCTCTACTACCTTCATGCTGAATTTAGCAGTTTCTAACACTATGCTTGATGCTTCCACCCCTGTGGTGTCTGCAACCCTTCTTACCATCTAACTACCTGAATAGTTGGCCTGTGCAGTCTCATTCTCTTTCCTTATTTTCTCTTTAATGATGAGGTAACCAAGGTAACATGATCATCGCTAAATTTGACCCCTTTGATAGACTTTTAAGCCTCTTCTAGGGTAGCATGTAGAATTTTTGTTTCCTTTCCAACAACATCAAAAATAATTGCATCTGCAATATCCCATTCTGGAAGAAGGAGGACTCCTGCCTTCCTAATCAATGCTCTTCCTTCTTCATGGGTAACATTTCCAAACTTGTCCAACATCTCTTGTTTCAGTTCTACCTCAATTTCATTTACATCTCTATCAGGTTGGTCTTCCTATTTCTTATGGCATTTCTCCTTAAACTCCTCAATATGTGTCCTCCATAAAAATTGAATCAATTCTCTAGCCTTTACAAAATTATCATCTAATAAAAAATCATCACTGGCCTATTTTGTAATGGGGTCTAGTTCCTTCCCAGAAAAATATGCAATTGTTAGATCCATTTCTACATGTTTGGGGGCCTTAGGCATCTCCTCTTGCAATTCTTGAGGTGTAACAAATATCTTCCCTGTGTTTCCCATTTGTAGTAATTTTTCTGCTACCACTTGTTCATCCATGTGTAAAGGAGATTGAGAAGGGGAGTACATATTTCCCAATTTCTTCCCCTCTTCCTCTGTTCTTTATCTCTTTGGGTATGGAACTTATCCTGATTCTATACTCATTTGTCTCTTCCCTCTTGAGGTAGAAACCTCCTTATCATGTGCTTGCATTGTAACTTGGCTTCTATGGGATGTATCCCCCTTTTGCATCACCATGTTGTATCCCTACTTTTGATGTAAAACTTACTTCCCTGGTGGAATGATCCTAGCATGTGTAGAATTTATTAGGATAGCCTTGGCCATTTTTGGTTATGCTTTCATTACAACCTCTTTCTTTTGATTTAATGTCTGCATAAAATCTTCAAAAAGTGTAATTAATGAATCAATATTCTTCTCCCAAGGCTGGAAATCCTTTAAAGGATCATATCCTTTATCAAAACATTGCACAAAGTCTAGGTTTTCTTATAGACCAACCATTTTTCTTTCTTGATTTCCTGTTCCTGCAGGTTGAATTCATTTATAATAATGTCTTCAGGAAAATTGAACTGGTGATCCATTGTTAAGCATCTTGTCCTTTTTCTAAACATATCGCTTATAAATGTCTCAGGGTCAACACTTCTTGCTACTGAGGTTGTCAGATGATAAGGCTCAAAATATTTCTTCAAATGTACCCAACCACCCTTAGTGATGACAAACTGGTGTACAATTGTAATGTTGGGAAAAAAGGTGCCTTTTCCCTTTCCTATTTAAAAGTCCTCCTGCAGCCCACCAATTTGCCTTATTATCTCAGCAATGCCCATTTTAATAGGGACCTGATATGGGAGTACATTTGGGGTACCTCTGAAACCATACACTCTAAAAACTGTTGAAATATGATACAAAATAACATCACCCCAAATATGCACTATCTTAATACTTTGAGCAAATTGCTTTGGCCTCAAGAGATTTAACAAGGATTTGTGGATCCTAAGGATTTCAGAAAACAAAAAGGCTCCAAGCCTTGAAGCAAAGCATCTGTCAAATGTGATGTAGCTGTCTTCTTTCCTATCCCAAGATAAATTTGTGCTCCACAGTTAGACAAACATTTCTTCACCATCTTTGATCCTCAACAACTCCATCTCCTTCTCAAAATAATTAGCACCCTTGAACAAGAACATGTGCATCAACATAGAATACCAGCCAAATGGTTTAGCTACCTTCACATTTTTAATGCTTATCAAATCATTGTGTATCAAGTCAGAAACATAAGGAGCAAAATAAAAAATAATGGCTAAATGTGGATGGAGAATATGCACCATCATGAACATATAATGAATAGGTATCTCATTCTCCTCATCATCCCCAAAGATCAAACTCAACACACTGTATACACCTCTGGCCTTTAGATTAAAATAATCCAACTTGATTGGTTCTGGTGTATTAGGTCCTACCACAACCAAACCTCCAATCTTGTTAAAGAATTCTTGTAGGGGTCCATTTCTTAGGTAATTACTTTGAGCATTGTATATCTCCTTGAATTAATTAAAATTGATTTTATCTACTTGAACAGAGGGTTCATTTAATTGGAAAAATTCTCGCAACTCTTCAGCTGTGATGCTTATCAGAACATTTCTATTTATATCTCTCACAACCCTAGCCACATTATCATATCTTTCTTCTATTTGGATTAACATATCAATATCCCTGAATACCCTTGGGACTACCAATCTCCCCACATACAATTTCCATATGTTACTTCCGGGTGCATAGGCATTTCTTTGACTGAAAGCTATCATGAACAAAGCCAAACCAATTAAGCCAATGTTTGCATCTCTATCCCATCTAACCCTATCATACAAGCCTTCCCCAATTTTCAAATGAGGGTGATTTGGTACCAATTATTTTATCTTGGGAGAATCATTTGTGGACCTAACTAATTATTGAAAAAGATCCTCACAGACATTCCTTTCCTAATAATCTATTTTTCGTGCGAGTTTTCTTCAGGGTGCCATCTCTAAACTAGGGTTTCTTAATCAGAAAAATCTCAGCTTTTGCACACAAATACAATTTACTTCACAAGACTAAAAACCCTACTAGAATTCAAAATCACAATGCTTAGGAATGAAGTCACAAAGTAACTTACCCATTCTGCAAAAGTTAGAAAACATAGAGAAAATGTTGCATTTCGGCTTCACTTCAGTCAAATAAACAATAATGGCATTTGAAAAAATCAAGTGGACAATCTTATATGCAATCTCATCCACATTTAGCATTAAATTTCAGCTGAGATGGCCACACGTTCCCCCATTACTTTCACATTATTTGAAATTTCATGGCCCAACAGTTCAGTAGACTTACTTTATCAAAGAAACCAATTTTAAAATATGGCAGTAGATCTCAGCAACATCTTATCAAATCATGTGGCCAATAGTAGTTAACAAATACTAAAATTAACCTAGAGATGTGTCCATCAGGCACAAGCCCTTGAAGACTATCTTTCCATCATCTTTTTCTTGAGGCAAAGCACTGGTCATCAGATTAAGATCAACTTACAACTTTTTTAACTTTCTTTAAAACCTGGGGTCCATGATCTCAAAAATGCTATGTCGCCTGGGCGTAATGCCTTGAAGGTTAATCTCTTCGCATGTTTTCCTTAAGGCTTCATGCTGATGGTTAGATCCTTTTAAAACTAACTACCCTTCATCTTGCTTTACCTCCATCTGAGTCCCATCATCTATCCATGTGTCACGCTAGGGCAATGCCTTGAACACTAACTGATGATCATCTCCACTTTAAGGCTTTACACCCACCGTTAGATCAAGACCAACTTGAATGTACATTAATTTTACCCTTGGCTTCGTAACTGTAGGTCCCACAAACTGATGAAGGACACATGGCTACATATCATAATGCCTTAAAGGTTATCTCTCATGCATCTTCTTTATAAGGAAAAGTGCTAACCATTAGATTTGATTTAACTTGACTATAACTTATCTTATTACCCTTTACATATCGCAGGTCCCGCCTTCCGTATAGGACATGTGTCATACAAGCACAATGCCTTAATGACTAAACACCCTACATCTCTGGCTTGAGGTAGTGTGCTAGCCACGCGATCAGATTTAATATGCACATTTTTTAACCTTATTCTCAGCGCGTAAATGGACCCACTTTGTACATGTGGAGCAAAGGCACAATGCCTTAGCGATTAATCTAACTGCATCTCTTCTTTAAGGCTTTACACTCACCATTGGATGAAATTTAATATGTCTGCACATTACCTTTATTTTAACTTCAAATCTGGCCCACCACTTTCCATGTGTCCAACAAGCGCAATGCCTTGAATGTTAAATCAGACACATCTTTCCTTTGAGGCTTTATGCCAGCCGCATGATCTTCTAAGACTTAACCATTAGTTAATTTAATTCAAACGGGCCCCCAAATCTGACAACCACCATGTGTCGATATGGAGCAATGCCTTAAACAGTAACATGAGAGTATCTTATGATTAAGGGATCAAGCCAACCGTAGGATTCATAAGGACTTATCATCACTTTACTCTTCTGCTAACTTTGAACACATAGACCCCACACTATCAAAAGGGATAGATGTGCAGGTTAATACCACTGCATCTTGTGGTTAAGGAAAAGTATCGACCATCAAATTGAAAAGGATTTGCATGAGCTTTATGATAACCTTTTAACATAGTCGGGCCTTTCCAAATACACGTGTCCTACAGGCACAATGCCTTGATGAATATCTCGTGATCATCTCTTCCTTAAGGTAAAACACCACCCGTGGGATTGAAATTAAGTTGCATGACACTTGCCATTTAAATAAAAGGGCTTGCAAGACATATAGACTTAGGATAAAGAAATAAAGGCGCTAGGAATTAGGAAAATTTAAAGCATGGCCTCGTCAACGTTAACATGAACACATGGGTCTTAAGGAATTTAAGTGAATAAGAAAAATTAACTCAAATTTATAACAAGTTCCAAAAGACTTAGGGTTTAAGATCAACCAATGCAAAGCTTGAACACACAAAAACTAGGGTTTATGTCACTTTGAAGCTTGCTCAGGGTTTCAAACACATGACTTAGCAATGAGGCAAAATTTTTTTTGCAGGCCTAACAGTGGCTCTAATTGGGGATGGATGTCTCTTGTAGGCATTACAAGATCTCAGAATCTTAGGGGGAAGCAAACCAAACTTACAGAAAAAAAACTAACCTACCCACACAACATGACCAAAAACCTATGCTACAAACAAAAACAACTAACTACAGAAAAACAAAACTAAAATAAACTCTACTATTCATGGATAATCAGACTTCAAGAGAAGTATAATTTCAAGAATTTTCCATGAACTGACAATTCTTGAGTGTTTCCAATGAGATCTTTCAATAAATAAGAGTTCTTTCCATACCTTTCATGAATGACATATGGTCCCTACCAGATTGGATCAAATTTTCCATGTTTACTCTTATCCTCCAATCTGGAATTCCACATCAACACATAATCTTTAACATTGAATTGCCTTGGCATTGTTCTTTTATCATACTTGCAATTGAAGTTTAGCATTTTTTGTAGAAGCTTGTTGGCAATACAATATGGGAAAGCAAGATGCTGAGAGGGGGGGGGGGGGGAATCAAATCTTCAAATTTTTATCACTTAAAANAAGTTTAGCATTTTTTGTAGAAGCTTGTTGGCAATACAATATGGGAAAGCAAGATGCTGAGAGGGGGGGGGGGGTGAATCAAATCTTCAAATTTTTATCACTTAAAACAAACTGATCCACAATCATGCATAAATGTAATTGATCTATCATCTAGTAGCATCCATTACAATAAATAAATAACACAAGGCACAAAATTTGGTAACCCAGAAACCCAATAAGGTAAAACTGGGGTGGGGATGACACCCATAAAAATCTTCACTACCGCAACAATAAAGTGTGCCTGATAGGGCTACAAAATTTGATCACAATTTTTAATCTACCTGGCTAAAGGTATGCCCGGTTAAGAGCTATAGATCATTACAATCTACCTTGTAAAAGGATTTAAACTTAAAATAAAGTAAGCACTCAGCTAAGAGATTTAGAAAGGTCTGTTAGAACCAATCCGTTAAGAGATTTTACCTGATACACTTGTTAGAATGTCTCAAGATCTGATCCTTTGATATGCACTCTAATGCTGATAACAAATCTCCTCTTTTCAATACCTTCTCTGATCTAATAATCTGATATATCTTTACTCTGCTGCTCACTACACTTTCACTCTGCTAGATCTATGCTTCCTCTCTCAAAACAACCCTTCGCACATCTCTCATGTACGCATATACCTTCTCTCACAGTACTCTTTAATTAGGGTAAGAAGCAATCTTAATATACTTTATAGATCTGGCAATTAGATCTAGATACACAATCAGGATCAAATAATTTAATGCGTAATTATCTCGTTGAAAATATTAAATGCTTAGATAAGTCAGCCCAAAATAGTTTACCTCAAAATTGGTGTCATTCCTGACATACATAACAAAACTATCTTGCTTGGCACAAAAAGACTCTGGCGCTCGGCATGGACTGAACTTGGCAATCGTGTGACTCGGAAACTATTATTTTCTTGGCAATGACTATGCCAGATAGCTCAGCCGCAATGATGACCGGCTAAAATTGCCTAGATAAATGACTAAGTGTGGGACACTAATGATCAACAAAACTAAGATATCAACAATATCCCCCTTTGATATTAGTGGAAAAAACAGTTATCATTTTCACTCACAAAATTTTCCTAAGTACACAATGTACTCCCCCTTAGATTATACTCCATACTTCATACACTATCTACATAATATACATGCCTTCAGCAAAGATATTTATACCTGGTTCTGCACATCTTTTTCTATTTCCTTTCCTATTTCCCCCTTGTTTTTTTCACTAATAGCTGTAGGGGTTAAGTTGTATTTGTCCAAAAATGGTTTATGAAGTTGTAATATTAATGCAAATGATGTATCCCAGCTATCCTTAACAAACTTCATAACCTCCAAATTAACTTCTAGCTTGGTAGCTAGACTTACCAAACTATCTACAGTAGAGATATGAGAATCTCTCTTGACCAATTCTTGTGTAGTTGTTAGTTCCTTCTGAATAACCTCAAAATGAGATATCAAATTAGCCTAAATTATTATTAATTTGGCCCTGATTCAGTCATCTCTAGCCATAAGCTCGACTAATCTCCTCTGTGCATGAGTCAACCTATCAAAATGTATGGAGCTAGAACTAGCATCCATGCTCAATGAACTTGCTGTTGAATTCATATCTAAATGCAAATTCTCAATAAGCTATTGATTATCCTTTGTAAAGAATGTTACATCACATAATCTTTTGTATAATGAAAAAACATTATTTGCAACTTCCTCAAGAATCTCAACAAGAGAAGAAAGTTCAACTTTTTTGGTGGAAATCTCTCCAGATATATTCTCCAAGACTTTTTTCTCAAATCTTCTCTCAGACCATTGCAACAATTTGTCATTTGCCTCAATATTTTCATCAGTAACTTTCTGCACAATGTGAACTAACTATTATAGTATTGGTGCTTTCTCATTTACATCTTCCATATCAAAAATATTTAACAAAAATATCCTTTATGTCATGCAGAACTTGCTTCTGCTTTTGTTCCCTCTTCATTTCCTCTTGTCTCTTCTTCCTCTTCAATAGGTCTTGAAGGGTCTGAATCTACTCATATGTCAAACTCTCAGGATCCCATTTAGGAATCACAATAACTTCATCCAATGTAACATTTAAGCTTGGTGAATTTTTCTTGTTTAGATTCCTCTTCTTGAGCTCTGGTGAGCTGATACTCGGCTCAGGTTCTATGCTATCTTTTCCTTTGTCAGTATTAATTTCAATTTCTACCTTCATTTGAGTCAAGATTTCTCGCGTGTCAGGTATACTACCCATTTTGGGTCCAGTGGGAGTAGATGATACAGAGTGTGGTAGATCCACCAACACTTGTATAGCCTCTTGTTCTGTAGGCTTATTTGTAATTTCTTCCATCTTATCTCCACTTTCTAAAACTATTTGTATAACCTCTAAAATAGGTGGATTAGTATTGATTACCTCCTTTTCTCCTCTTTATCTGAATCGGCCTCAGTTTCCTGAATGGGTGATTGCATACCTATGTCTGCCGACTCATTCTGATCCTCGGCATCCACATTACTATTATCTTCAAGTGTAGTGTCAGTGGGACTATCCATTTTCAAATGTATAGTTTTCCCATTGCCTATTTCCTCTTGTGGTTCTGTCTCAGTCTCTGCTTGATCAGTAGCAATTTGGTCTTCCATTTCCTTCGGCTTTGAGGTGCCTTCACCTTTCTCATCGGCCTTCTTAGTGATTAACCCAAAAGTTTCCTTCCATATTCTAATGCTCTTTTGTACTACACCTTCAACATCATTTTTCAATATTGCATAGGCTCTTGGTTAAATTAGGAATGACCTTAGCTAGTGTTCCTTCCCTTATCTATCTTTCGATCATCAAAGCATACTGCCACTTTTGTGATAAAACATCATAAAGCTCTATAGGAACAAGGTTTCCTATCTCTACAGGTGTCATCTTGAATTTACACATAATATCTAGTAGTGCTTCCTGAATCTTATGCTTGTTTTCTATGCTTTGCTTCTCATACTTGATAAATTTAAATACTGCTAAACCTGCTGTACTTCTAATATTCTTGCATACCTCATCAATACTGGTCATTGGTTTATGTGATGCTGTAGGTATGTTCCTAGGTTCATCTGTATCTATCTTCTCTTCATCATCTTCTTGTTCCAAGATTAGTTTTCTCCTCAGCCTCTTCTAAAGCTTGCTTGACACTGCCTTAGTTTCAACTTGTTTTCTCTTCCCTGAACTACTCTCTCCAACATTCTTCTTTGTATATACTTTTTTTGACTCAGCTTGAGATGAAATAGTTGATGCCCTAGTCCTAGGCCAGTTAGCAATAGGAGGGGTATCCTTAAGTTTTTCTTTGCTTGCTTTAGTTGCCTTGGTAACCATTGGCTGCTTCCCTTTTCCTTTCATAGTGATATCCTCTTCAGGTTCACTCTCTTCTTCTCCACTAGACATATCTTCTCCATGTTCTGTTGATAAACCCAAAGGTGCATCCTCTATTTCTTCATCACTCTCAATTCCAACCATCTTGATATTTTTGAAAATCTTTTTCGTTTTCCTCTCCATAGTGCCAGCCTTCAAATTCATAGAGATTTTGGACTTAACTTCTTTATAGTTTCCAAAATGTTTGGCTACACCATCAATCTCTTCTGCCAATAGGGCTATTATAGTTGCAGATGTCTCATCAATTTTCACTTCATAAGGTAATGGACTTAGCCATGATACCCTCGGTACTACAGCCTGAACATAAGTAAAATTTGTGTCTACCAGAAAACATATATCCTCATAGTGTTTCTCAACTAGTGATATGATAATTCTACTCCTCAATCTCATCTTTTTCTTAAATTTGACAAAATATGTTCCCATCACATTGTCAAAGTTGTCACCTAATTGCTAAATAAATTTATTGATTTGATGTGTAATAGGTCTGTCTGTTTTCCACACTATGTTTCCAAATGTAGGAAATGTATTATATATGTAAAAAAATATACAAACAAACAGAGATCCAAAATTACACATTGAACTCTTTGCCTTTCTGATTTAAGAAATGTTCTCAGCCAGTTGCATCAGTTGAAGCTCAGCAAGGTCATAAGTATGACACTTCTTCACAATCTTCCAAGCCTGGTCGACTGCAATGCATGAGACACTATCCAGTCGGCTCGACTGATAAAACTTATGAGCAATAAACCTAATTGAAAAATCAAGCTCCAAATCTATAATAGTAGAGATCTTCATTCCTCTTTTATTCCAAATGGCTCCAGTGAATTCTTCTATGTTTTCCTTACTCTGACATCTCATGGTTCTCTTCCTGCTAACAATTAGATAACCAGTTACGCGATGGATGATTTCCTTTGTAATCTTAACTAGTCCATTTTCCAGCCACATGTTCATGTCATGTACATGACTCAAAACAATCTTGATCCATTCCATTCTGAAATCCCTTAGAAAATCTAGGGCACAAGTTAACCCTCTCTCAGCTAAATGTTTGTGTTCAACTTTTAGGGCTCCATCTTTGCACAATTTTCTGTAAGATTCTCTTATCTCGTGATCACCAAATTCACTTATATTACACATATAAAATGACCTAATATAATGAATCATGAGTACCTTAGGTGGAATCAATGATAGGGCTCCAGTAAGATCACCCTGGATGGCACTCTCAGGAACTGCTAAAAAATTAGGAGGCGCACAGGTGTCGCTCCTTACCAATTTAACTTTTAGCAACTCCTTCTCCATACCTTTTGCTAATGTGGAAGAACTAGCGGCCATGATTTTGAAAGAAATAGGGTTTCAAAGATGATGAATAGAATACCTCGGCAGATGTCAAAATTCACACTTTTTACTCAGGATAGCCAATGACACACTGTAGAAGTCTTCAAAAGATCTTTGTAGAAATCAAGTTTGCAAATGCTCCAACACTTAGTGAAATTCTTGATCACAAGGTGAAAATGAGTAATGAATGGCTCATTCCTTTATAGGCTCTAAAGGTCAAAATTTTAGGTTTTCAATAAATGTTCTTTCCGTTGAGTGAGTGCCAAACACCTGTCCTTGATCGACTCACAAAACTTGTCTATCTCTCGGTCACAACCCATACCAGCTTGACATACACTAGTGAACTCGATCTTAGTGTACAATAATACTATTTCTTGACACCTATAGTGGATATTGACTTTGCTAGGTACATGTCTTGAAAATATGTCTTGACGCATCTAAACATATGTAGATATGGACTTTTGCACTTTATATGTTAGGAACTGATAAAATATATGAGATATAAACAAAGTCCCTCACATTCTTTTTTTTTTCTTAACTAGTGATGATGTGATCACCTGAACCATTGGATTGGGTGACCTTGGCTTCAGTAGCTTCACTGCTGCTCAGTTCTATTTTCCTTATCCATGTCTGGTTCATCTGTGCTCTAATTTCTTCAATACTAGGAGCAGGTATCCTTGTCTTGCAATCCTTCCTAGTGTGACCAATTTTTAGACAATTATAGCAAACTAGGCTTCCATTCATCCAACTCTTGGATTTACCTTTGAAATGTGTCTTTATGCAGTTTTCTGGAACATACCCATACTCACCACAATAATGAAAATGATGCCATGTGTTGTAATCCCAATTCTAAGTATTACCTTTCCTTGGTACTTTTTCTTGTGTCTTTGATGTCCATTGTTGTTTAGCAATTGATTTGCAATCTTGTGCTCTATGTCCAAATTTTTGACAATTATAACAATACCCATTGAATCTAGGTGTGGGAGGTGCATTATTTTCCTTTGCCCAACATTCATGTGCTTGATGTCAAAAATTATTACAGTTAAAGTAATAACCATTGAACTTAGGTTTAGGATTGGACTTACCATTCTTGCTTCGACAGATGTTTGCTGTGTGTCCTGGTTTTCTACAGTGCTGGTATATAGGTTTGATGTTCTTTGACTTTGCACTCCTCTTTTCACCAATCTTAGTTGATTCTCCTTTCTCAGTAGATGTCTATTGTTCGATATGACCTAATCCATAGGAATATTTAGATCTCCTTGATGCTTCCTTTAGGTTTTCAAAATGAGTCAAAGCTTCATTGGGTCTGTTCAATCCTTCATTAAGTTCTTTCTTAGATCTCAATTCATCTTTCAATTGAGTGTTCTTAGATCTTAGATTCACAATTTCCATGTCTTTCCTACTGATCTCCTGATTTGCAAGTAGCAGTTGATTCACCATGTCAACCTAATTATTTGTCATCATTTGTACATCATGTGTCCTTTCATCAAGTCTGATAGTCATTACTCTTTTGTCTTCTTCAGCCATAGCTTTCTTCTTTTGTTCCACTACTTCACATAGTCTTACTATTTGCATTTCTTGTTCTCTTTTTAGGTTTCTAACTTCTTCACACAATGTATTGTTCCTTTCCAATAGATCTGAAATTGCTGCATCGCTCTCAGTAGAGTTTCCATTCTGAAATAGATTTTTAGTGTCTTCTTCCTGATAATGAGTGTAATTCATTTGTTTGGCCAAATCTTTCCTAGATATCAAGGACTTTCTCAATTTTTGTCTTGCTATCTCAAGCTGATGTAATGCTAGGTGAATTTCAATCTTTTGATTCTCAATGACTACCCAATTTGTAAATCTTTATCTCAAGATCTGTACTCTCATGCTGATTAAAACCTTTTGTAGGAGAACTGTGCTCTGATACCAATTGTTGGAAATACAATATGGGAAAACGAGATGCTGAGAGGGGGGTGCATCAGATCTTCAACTTTTTATCACTTAAAACAAACTAATCCATGATCATGCATAAATTTAATTGATAGCATCCATGACAGTAAATAAATAACAAAAGACACATAATTTGGTAACCCAGAAACCCAATAAGGTAAAACTGGGGTGGGCATGACACCCACAAAAATCTTCACTACTACAGCAATAAAGTGTGCCTATTAGGGCTACAAAATTTGATCACAATTTGTAATCAACCTAGTTAAAGGTCTGCACAGTTAAGAGCTACAGATCATTACAATCTACCTTGTAAAAGGATTTAAACTTACAATAAAGTAAGCACTCGGCTAAGAGATTTAGAAAGGTCTGTTAGAACCACTTTGTTAAGAGATTTCACCTGATACACTTGTTAGAATGTCTCAATATCTGATCCTTCAATATGCACTCTGATGCTGATAATGGATCTCCTCTTTTCAATACCTTCTCTGATCTAATAATCTGATATATCTTTACTCTGCTGCTCACTGCACTTTCACTCTGCTAGATTTATGCTTCCTATCTCAAAAAAACCCTTTGTACATCTCTCATGTATGCATATACCTTCTCTCACAACACTCTTTAATTAGGGTAAGAAGAAATCTTAATATACTTTATGGATATGGAAATTAGATCTAGATCAACGATCATGATAAAATTCTTATGCTGCTTAGGAAAATCCAATTTCTGATTGGCTCCATGCCACGTAGTGGGATCAAATAATTAAATGCGTAATTATCCTATTGAAAACATTAAATGCTTAGATAAGTCAGCCCAAAATAGTTTACCTTGAAATTGGTGTCATTCCTAACATACATATCAAAACTGTCTTGCTCAGCACAAAAAGACTCTGGCACTCGGCATGGACTGATCTTGGCAACTGTGTGACTCAACAACTATTATCTGCTTGGAAACGACTGTGCTAGATAGCTCAACCTATACCAGATAGCTCAGCCACAATGATGACTAACTAAAAATTCCTAGATAAATCACTAAGTGTGGGATGCTTATGATCAACAAAACTTAGAGATCAACAAAGCTTCCCTCTTGGTTTCATCCAATTCAGTCAATTCATTGATTCTCAATTGCATGTCACTATTAATGTCATTATCATACTAAACAGACTTGTATATTTGCATCAAATTATTCTGAGGAAATCTAGCCTGGATTCCATATACCAAATCAAAATGAGCACACCCTATTTCATTTTTGTAGGTTACTCTGTCTACCCAAGAAACCATTGTTAACTTTGAGTCCCAAGCCATCTTATTTTTATCCAGGACTCTTTTAATGATCTTAAGAAAATTTTTATTGCTAGATTCCGTCTGACCATTTCCTTGCGGGTGATAGGGTGAAGAATAGGATGTTTTGTTGGAAATTGACATTTTTGGTATGATATGAGACACTTTAGGGTTGTAATTTATGGCAACACATCTGATATGATGATCGATTGGAGTAAAGTATAGTTTTGGAGATCCAGTCTTAAAATTGACTAAGTATAGAAACTAAAGTACAAAGTTTAACAATATTTTTTTGGACAACGAAGATGGTATATGATGTTTGATGAATTTTGATCTTAGAGGAAGACACTATGGGATATTTATAACCTTTAGTTAAGGTGATTTGTATTTTGGTGTTGATCGGAGAGAGTTAGAGTGTTTTGAAGACATGCAAAGACAATGGAACAATGAAACAGAGCAGTTGAACAATCACAATGATTAAGGGAGTATAAGATAGAATCCAAACTTGCTAAGTTGGATTGTTATTGTGAATTACCTATACTTTGGTAGTACAAGGTCTCCAACATTGTATTAACTTTTTATACAAGTATTTATTCTATTTTGTATTGTATTTTAGAGCCGACTAAATGATGTAACATATATAAATATGAAGAACATTTTGATAAGCGAAGATGTGAAAGAGATGTTAGAGATGACTGATGGAAGATGCAAGATCAGAGGTTGACCGATATTATTGAGAGCTACAACTAGAACTATCTAAGCATTGGTGATGCTTTTTTTTGTTCATTACTAAGAACACTTTGATGAACTATAATTGATTGAATGTTTGAAGATGATAAGTTGATGATCACTGAGCTGCAAAAGTGAATGTAAGACATTAAATCAATTAATGTATTGTATTGTCATTGATGTCAACTTAATATAGTTTGATTGGTCATATACATATTTTCATAAACTTGAAGATATGAAGAAACAAAGTTTATATGGTCGGTAAAACATAGAAGTTCTGTATACATCGAATGACAGTAAACACCGACGGACAGTGCACACCGACAGAAAGTGAACACCGAGCAGTTCATAGTGTATACCGAGCACCGCAGTAACTGAGAAAGAGCTATTTATCAAGAACAACTAGATTCAATGACCGAGCTAACTGAAGTTGATGAACGATCAGAACTGAAGTTAAAGAACGATAAAAACTACTTAGCTGGAAGGAGCTATATTTAGATTGACTGATTGATTGATTTATAATTAACGATCATTCAAACTAAAGCATGAAAGAGTTTTAAAGCAAGTTTTATTCCCAGCTATCATGGAGAGATTTGTGAAATAAAACTGAAGGAGAGCTTTATGGATTAAAGAAAGCATAGAAAGTTTTACGGATCAAGAAGTGATCTCTGACAAAAAAAGGGAGATTGAACAGCTAATCATGTCTATATAAAGAGACAAGGAATTCATTATGAAGAAAGAGGAATGCTGAGTATAATTCTAGTGAAGATAGAAGTCTTCATGCAAATCTGATCATACTAGCTGAAGAACAAAGCTAAGGAATTCTATAGAAATCGAGCAATAGAGGACAGAGCATTCACCGAGCAGAAGAAAGAAAGGAAGCAAAGGAACTGAAGTGAACATTAATCAGAGAGGTATTATTGGACTAATGATAGATCTGAATATTTGCATGTTAAATTTGTATTATGAACAAATCATTTACTATATTAGTTTAACCATTGATTCAGAAAATCTCTTAACCGAGTGGGATTTAACCATCCTTATTGTATTGAGATACTCAAGAGTATCAAAATGTTTTCTTGTTGACAACATAGTGAGTGCTAGGTCAAAAGACAAACTGTTAGTTTTAAATCCTCTAACAAGGTCACACTTAACAATGTGTATTGTAACCTTTAACAGGGTTGGCTCTTCATCGAGCTCATTTCAGAAGAGTGAAAATTTTGGGTTACCGGCCCCAAGAGGTTTTTCCCTTAGCAGGGTTTCCATGTTAAAATCTGTGTCAAATGTTTATTTATTTCATTGCATTGATATTCTATTTAAGATAACTGAGGATATTATATTTGTGATATAAGTTTTTGGTTGGATCTTATTGGAATTATTTTTAAGGCCACTGATTCACCCCCCCTCTTAGTTATTCTAACAATTGGTATCAGAGCTCTCATGCTTGGAAGAAAAGTTTAAAGGGACTTGAGCTAAAGATCACAAGATGAGTAAAAGGGATGTGCCTAAGTTTAACAAGGACAACTTTGCATCATGGAAAAGAAAGATAAGACTTCATCTATCAGGTATTGGAAATGATGTTACACAATACTTGGATACTAAATATGTTGAACCTACTAGACCTCTGACTATTGATCAATTGAGAGAGAAACCTAAACACAATTATATGCTGATAGAACTTTCTTGTTCACTAGCCAATGCTGAATTTGAAGATGTGAAATCATGCACCTCTACAAAGAAATTGTGGGACAAACTCAAGCTAGTACATGGAGGAGACACCAATGTGCTGAGAGCTAAAGCTGAAAGCCTAAGAGGAAAGTTTGATGACCTAAGAATGAAAGAATGATAGAACATCACTCAGTACAGTAGCAGAATCAAAGAAGTTGTTAATGCTATTCGTGGAGTAGGAGGAGTACTTGATGAAGGAACTGTTGTAAGTAAAATTTTGAGAACCTTACTTCCTGTTTATTCTATTAGAGTATCTGAAATTCAAGAAATGAAAGCAGTAGCTCGTAACAAGGTTAATCTCGATAGTTTGATTGGTAGACTTATTTCATTTGAGATGAACAACTATGACAACAATGTCTTACCAACTATTGAGTCTGCATTCAAGTCTTCTCTGAAAATAAGAAAATATAGTAACAAACACACTATGAGAAATGATAGTGACAGTGATGGTGATGAACAATAACTTGATGAACTTGAAGCACTCATGGCTAGAAGATTGCATAAAGGTAAATGAAGATACAAAGGTAAATTACCATTGGTCTATTTTAATTGCAAAGAAATTGGACATTTTGCTGCTAGATTCCCTAACAAGAGAAAGGATGAAAGAAACAATGATAGATCTTATGAAAAGAAGTTTTATAGAAGAGATAACCAAGATTACAAGGACAAAGGCAAGAAGGCTTGTTACCTAGTTGAGAATAAAGCTCAAAATACTGACACTGATTCTGATGAAGATGTTGAGGTAGTATTTGTTGCTATGAAGGATGATTTAGAAGAAGAAGAAAGGTATGTTGAAAAAGAACTCATATCTAAAGTTAGCAAAAATGATGTTTAGATTGTTGATAGTGGCTGTACTCATCACATGACTGGAGATAAAGAAAATTTTGAAACTTTTGAATATTATAATGGTGGATCAGTTAGGATGGGTAATGACTCACCTTGCCCAATTGAAGGAAAAGGTACCATCATTTTGAATAAAATGATCAGATGTGAAAATGCATATTGGGTTAAAGAACTTAACTATAGTCTATTAAGTTTTTCATAGCTGAACGACATAGGACACCGAGTTGCATTTGAGAACTAAAAGGAAATGTTCTATAATGAAAAAGGAAAGTTGATCGGTACTGGTGAAAAATTAAAAGGTGACCTATTCTATCTTGATAATATTGAGACCAGTTGTTTATTGGCTATAAATGAAGATATTTGGTTGTGGCATAAAAGGTTATGCCATGTAAATTTTGACAAAATGGTTAAGATAAGCAAGAAAAGAAAAGTAAGAGGCTTATCAAGTATGTCAAAGCACGACCATGTTATGTGAAAGAATTGTCAAAAAGGAAAAATAAAAAAGTCTAGTTTCAAGAGCAAAACCTACACATCTAATGCTATTCTAGAGTTAGTCCATACTGACTTATGTGGACTAATGAGAACAAAGAGCTATTATGGTGATAAATAATTTATTCTATTTGTTGATGACTAATATAGGATGATGTCTGTCATGTTCTTAAAAGAGAAATGTGAAGCATTTAAGATGTTCAAATGGTATAGAGATAAGGTTGAAGAAAATGAAAAAGAACTAAAATGTTTAAGATCAAATAGAGGAGGAGAATTTATTTCTGATGAATTTACTAACTTTTGTAATGAGCATGGGATTAAAAGACAAGTTTTTGCACTGAGAAAACCACAATAAAATAGGATTTCTGAAAGGAGGAATATATCAATTGTTGATTGTTCTAGAAAAATGATGATTGAAAAAGACATCACACAAACATTCTGGAGAGAAGTTGTAAGTACTGCTGTCTATACACTAAACTGAGTTCAATTGAAGAAAGACACAAATAAGACACCTTATGAGCTATGGTATAGATAGACACTGAATGTGAGTTACTTTAGAATTTTTGGAAGTCAATGTTATATACTGAAAGATGATAGAAATGGGAAACTTGATTCTAAAAGTGATGAAGGAATATTTCTAGGATATTCTACTAAAAGCAAAGCTTATAAATGTCTGAACAAATCTTCTAACAAAATCATTGAAAGTGCAAATGTTAAAGTGGATGAATTTTATGAGAAAAATGATGAAGAAAGTAGAAAGGATCCCAAATATTACAACATATTTATCTACATTGAAGAACTTGACACCTTCCCCGAGCGATATCACAATGCAACTAAGAAACAAGCTGCACACACCGAGCATCAGGAAAATGATCACAATGCTGAACCGAGTGATGAAGATCAGAAATAAGATCATAGATCTAAACCTGTACTTGATAAATATGTCAGAAGAAGCCATGCACATGACCAAATCATTGGAGACAAAAGAACAAGAATGAGAATATGAAGTAAGTCACTTAACAATAGATGTTTGATTTGTGTTTTTGAGCCTACATCTGTTAATGCTGCACTTGAGAATCAAGAATGGGTTAGTGCAATGAATGAAGAGATTGAACAAATTGAGAAGAATAAAACATGGACATTAGTACCTAGACCGAGTGACAAAAATTTCATTGGAACCAAATGGATTTTCTAAAAAAAACCAAATGAAAATGAAGAAGTCACAAGGAACAAAGAAAGACTGGTATGCAAAGGATATGCACAAGAAGAAGGTATTGACTATGGATAAACCTTTGCACCTATTGCTAGACTAGAAGGAGTAAGAATTCTAATTGCTTATGTTGATTTTAAAGTATTCAAAGTATACCAAATGGATGTTAAATCTGCATTTCTAAATGGAATACTAGAAGAGGAGGTATACATTGAAAAATCTGAAGGGTTTGTTGATCCTAACAAGAGGAACATGGTTTGTAAACTACATAAATCCTTGTATGGATTGAAACAAGCACCGAGAACATGGTATGAAAGACTTCACTCTTATCTCATTAGTATTGGATTTGTTAGAACAAGTGATAAAAATAATTTGTATTTGAAAGGAGATACTGATGATAAGATTTTGATTGCTGAGATATTTGTCGATGATATCATATTTGGAGGTAATGATATGCTATGCAAATCATTTGCTGATGAAATGAGAAAATAATTTGAGATGTCAATTTTCGGAGAGATCAAATTTTTTCTTGGTCTATAGATTCTACAACGGGATGAAGGCATTTACATCACACAATCCAAATATATTAAAGAATTTCTAAAGATATTCAAGATGGAGGACTTCAAACTAGTTGGAACACCTATGGAAACCAGATGAAAATTGACAAAGGAAGACAAGACAACCGAGGTAAACTAGACCTTATATAGACCTATGATTGGTAAACGTATGTATGTTGTACACACTAGACCTGATATAGCACATGCAGTTGGTATAGTTGCAATACTATTTGCTAATCCTAAGGAATCACACATGACTGCTGTTAAAAGAATTTTGAGATATCTAAAGAATACTGAAGACTATGGTTTGTTGTACAATAAAGAAGGCAAATTTGAGATGCCAGTTTATACTGATGATGATTGGTCTAGAAACATAGATGATAGAAAGATCACTACAGGAGGAGAATTCTTTATGGGTGACAAAATTGTCACATGGATAAGTAAAAAGCAAGGATGCATATCTCAATCCACTGTAGAAGAAGAATATGTAGCTTCTGCTACAAATTTCTCTAACATTGCATGGATCAAGCAATTGATGAAAGGTATGAATGAGGATATTCTTGAACCAGTAATTATATATTGTGATAATACAAGTGCTATAAATATTTCAAAGAACCTTGTGATGCATGCTAAAACAAAGCACATAGCTATAAAGTATCATTACTTGAGGGAACAAGTACAAGAGAAAGAGGTAATACTAGAATATGTACAATCCAAAGAACAACTACCAGACATATTCACAAAACCATTGCCAAAAGATACATTTGAGTACCTAAGGAATAGACTAGGGGTTCGTCCCTTGTCTACTAGTCAGTAAGATGACTTAGAAGTTGCATCAGCCTACACATTATCAGAAGATCAATCATGTTGATGCAAGCTAAGATATGGATTGCAATGACATATTAGTATACTAAAGGTACTTATCTAAACTACACACCCGAGATATTTTTGGCTACTACAGAGCTGAATGTTTGTTTTTGGCATTGCTATCAAAGGGAGAGGAAGAATTAATGAAATATATCCATTAGTCAAAGAGAGATAAAAAATCAGAGAAAGAAGATGATTCTAAAAAGGAAGAGAAAGATTCCATGAAATGGAGAGAAAGATTCAATGAAATAACCATCCATCAAAGGGAGAAAATCAGAGAAAGTTAACATTGCATATCTATCCAGAAAAGGGAGAGACAAATTCAGAAGATAGAACTGCTACACCTATCCATTAAAGGGAATGAAGAAAGGGAGAGAACAAAACATAATCAAATCTAAGATAGAACAGCTTACCGAGATTCATATATTTGAATTGGTTATAGAAAAATAAGTTTGGTATAGTATGGTATATTTCATATTGTGTTACCATCAATGCCAAAGGGAGAGAATGATGAACTATAACTGATTGAATGTTTGAAGATGATAAGCTGATGATCACCGAGCTGCAAAATTGAATGCAAGACATTAAATAAATTAATGTATTATATTTTAATTGATGTCAACTTAATATAGTTTGACTGGTCATATACATATTGTCATAAACTTGAAGAGATGAGACAAAGTTTATATGGTTGGTCAAACATAGAATTTCTATATATACCAAGTGACAGTAAACACCGATGAACAGTGCACACAAAAAAATAGTGAATACCAAGCAGTTCACAGTGTATATCAAGCACCACAGTAACCGAGCAAGTGTTACTAAGCAAGAGCTATTTACCGAGCACAACTGGAGTCAATGACCAAGCTAACTAAAGTTGATGACCAATTAGAACTGAAGTTAAAGAATGACAAAAACTAATTAGCTGGTAGGAGCTATATTTAGATTGACTGATTGGTTGCTTTATTATCATCAGTTAAACTAAAGCATGAAAGAGTTTTAAAGTGAGTTTTATTACCAGTTATCATGGAGAGATTTTAGGAATAAAACTGAAGGAGAGCTTTGTAGATTAAACTAAGCATGGAAATTTTTACGGATCAAGAAGTGATCTATGACAAAAACAAGGAGATTGAATGGCTAATCATGTCTATATAAAGAGAAAAGGAATTCATTATGAAGAAAGAGGAATGATGAGTATAATTCTGATGAAGATAGAAGTCTTCATGCAGATCTAATCATACCGGCTAAAGAACAGAGCCAAGGAATTTTGTAGACACCGAGCAACATAGGACAGAGCAGTCATCGAGCAGAAGAAAGAAAGGAAGCAAAGGAACTAAAGTGATTATTGATAAGAGATGTATTATTGGACTAAAAATAGATCTGAATATCTGCAAGTTAAAGTTGTATTGTGAATAGATCATTTATTGTATTAGTTTAACCATTGATTCAGAAAATTTATTAACCAAGTGGGAGTTAACCATCCTTATTGTATTGAGATACTCAAGAGTATAAAAAGGTTTTCTTGTTGACAAGTTAGTTAGTGCTAGGTCAAAAGACAAACTGTTAGTTTTAAATCCTCTAACAAGGTTGCACTTAATAATGTGTATTTTAACCTTTAATAGGGTTGGCTCTTCACTGAGCTCACTTCAGAAGAGTGAAAATTTTTGGTTACCGATCCCAAGTGGTTTTTCCCTTAGCAGGGTTTCCACATTAAAATCTATGTGTCGAATGTGTATTTCTTTCATTGCATTGATATTTTGTTTTACACATTATTGAAATTGGATTGGTCAGTAAACACTAAGTTTAATTGTTGCTACTCGATAAAGTCTAGAAAAGATAAACAATATATCTTACCGAGCAGTATATATTTGTTAGAATTATATATGGTATACATCTTGATGATTGAGACTGAAAGATAAATGAGGATATTATATTTGTGATATAATTTTTTGGTTGGATATTATTGGAATTATTTTTAAGGCCATTGATTCACCCCCCCTCTTAGTTATTCTAACACACTTTGTAACAGAAGTATTGATTTTAAGAGCTGTAAGCTCAATGAACCCCTAACAGGGTGTTGTATACCTTTAACAAGGTTGATATTCCTTTAACAAGGAAATGTACTTTGCAATAATAAGATCCTAACATGGCTAGGTCTCCTAACAGGGACATTATACTTTAGTGCATGCTTGTGGGTACCATCCCCATAGGGGTTTTCCCTTGGACAAGGTTTCCTAAATAAAAAATAATGATGTAATGAGTTGTGTGTTGTTTTCTTATGTTCTTTTCATTTTAACAATCTTATGGTTTATTAAGAATTGGTTTGAGTTTAATTTAAAGTGTTGTAATACTAATTCACCCCCCTCTCAGTATTACTCAATCCTAATAATTGGTATCAAAGTTTTTGGCCATTGAAAATAAATTTTAACAACTTAAGGGAGATCAAGATGGATTCTGTAAGTTTGGAAGAAAAATTTGAAGCAACACTTGAAGACCTTGACAAACCAAAAGAAGAGAATGGTGAATTGAGATTAAAAATAAAAAGAGCTGAGGGATTCATTAAGAAATTAAAAGATCAGCTTTAACTTTCTAGAAGTCAGAGACATGATCTTATGGTTAAGATAAAACAGGATTTAGACAATGATAATTCATATAAGATGAAACAACTTGAACAAGAGAATGATACTTTAAAGCTTAATCATGAAATGATGGCTAAAGAGATTCAACAAGAAAAGGATGCTAAAAACAAAACTGAAGAAGGCTTGAAGGATTCTAATATTCTTATGGGACAACTAAAGACTGAACTTGATCACTACAAGAACAAGTATATGGAATTAGAGAAATATAATCAGATCATTAAAGGTTAACTTGTTGAGACAAAGGAACATATTGAGAGACTTCATAGGAGAAGTGACTTGATTGATGAAAAAATAGATAGACAAAA
This sequence comes from Thuja plicata, assembly GCA_018584345.1. Taxonomy (NCBI): domain Eukaryota; kingdom Viridiplantae; phylum Streptophyta; class Pinopsida; order Cupressales; family Cupressaceae; genus Thuja; species Thuja plicata. Next base: position 880,252 of record MU226199.1, read on the forward strand.
ACCTAAAGGAGATATGATTGGTGTTGGTTTCAATGAAGTTGAATGTTCTAAGAATCAAGAAGAAAAATATGATGCAAAGACTGATGGAGAAAGACCTACTCTTGAAGAACCTAAAGAACAGATTAGAACTTTCAGAGGTAGATGTAAAAATTTTGGATACATGAAGAGAGATTGTAGAGGTAATACCCCTTTCAAACCTTTTTCTGGTTATTGCTTTAATTATCATGCATATGGGCACTAGAAAGTAGAATGCAGGAAACCTGATCAATCTAGATACATACAAGACAACATTAGAGGAGAAACAATAATTAAAACCATATGTTATAAATGTAATAAACTTGGGCACATCACAAGGTATTGTAAGTTGCAGGTAAATCAAAACATACCTCCTCCTATATGCTACAAATGCAACAATCTAGGGAATATTGTGAAGTTTTGCAGGTACAATAGAGCAGACAACAAAAGAGTACCACCTCCTATGGATACAAAGAGGAATGACAGTGATACTGATAAGAGTCTTTCAGAATACAAAAGTGAATTTAACAATTGTTTCAAGAAAGTAGAAGATAAAAATAGTGGTAAGGTATGGAAATTCAAAGAGTCTAATGAGGTATTGGTTTAGGAAGAGACACTAGATGCTACTGAATCTTCGCCCGATGCTAAAAAAGTTGAATTGACCTGAATGGATGAACATGGCCTTAGGGGGAGCATTGGATGAAGTCACCGGATTATATCCAGCCCCTAATTCTGAGGAATAAGCTCATGCAAGCTTGGTTATAGTGTATGCAAACATTATGGAACCTATATCTATGATCAAAATATCAGATGATTCATATTCCATGATCGCGAGATTTGTGATTGACTGGACAGTGTACGAAGTTGAGTTCATTGGGTAAAGTGCATTTTACCACTTAACAATGAATAAACGACATCTAAGTTGCTTATTTATTCACCATTTGAAGAGTATCAACCAAGGAGAGCAAAGTTTAGAGCATATTAGTGTTGGAAATACAATATGGGAAAGCAAGATACTGAGAAGGGGGGTGAATAAGATCTTAAACTTTTATCCTTTAAAACAAAACTGATTCACAACCATTCATAAATGAAATTTATCTATCAACTAGTAGAATCCATGAAAGTAAATGAATAACTCAATACAACAGATTTTGGTAACCCAGAAACCCAATAAGGTGAAATTGGGTTGGGGATGACACCCACAAAGATCTTCACTACTGCAGCAATAAAGTGTGCCTGTTAGGGATACAAAGTTTTATTACAATATGAAATATACCTGGTTAAAGGTATGCCTGGTTAAGAGCTTTAGATCATTACAATCTACCTTGTAAAAGGATTTAAAATTACAACAAAGTAAGCACTCGGCTAAGAGATTTTGAAAGGTCTGTAGAACCACTCTGTTAAGAGATTTCACCTGATACACTGGTTAAAATGTCTCAAGAACTGATCCTTCATTATGCACTCTGATGCTGATAATAGATCTCCTCTTTCCAATACCTTCTCTGATCTAATAATATGATGTGTCTTTACTCTATTGTTCACTGCCTTTTCACTTTGCTAGATCTATCCCTCTTCTATCAACATAACCCTTTGTACATCTCTCATGTATGCATTCACCTTCTCTATCTCTTCTTGAATACACACCACAATTAGGGTTTAAGAAGCAATCTTAATATACTTCATGAATCTGGCAATTAGATCTAGATCAACGATCAAGATCAAAAGCTTATGCCACTTAGGCATTCCAATTTTCTGATTGGCTCCATGCCACACATTGGGATCAAATAATTAATGCACAATTAACTCCATTGAAATCATTAAATGTATGAAAAATTTGGCCCAAAATAGTTTACCTTCAAGTTTGTGCCATTCCTAACATGTATGTCAAAACTATCTTGCTCGACACATTAAAACTCTGGCGCTCGACATGAACATGATAAAATTTTTCTTGATTGCTGAGTCACTCAGAAATCACTATCTGCTTGGCAATGAATATGCCAGATTGCTTGGCCTATACTGGATAGCTCGGCCACAGTGATGACCGGCTAACCTACCTGGATAAATGACTAAGTGTGGGACACTAATGATAAAAAAAACTTAGAGATCAACAATCTCCCCCTTTGATATTAGTGGCAAAAACACACTTATCATTTCTTTACATTCACAAAATTTTCCAAGGTACACAACATACTCCCCTTAGATTATACTTCATACTTACATAATATACATGCCTTACAAAATATTATGCCTGATTTTGCACATCTTTATCCATTTCCTTATCTGATTCCCCCTTGTTTTTGTCACTGATAGCTGCAGGGGTTAAGTTATATTTATCGAAAAATGACTTATGAAGTTGTAGTGTTAGTGCAAACTCTGTATCCCAACTATCCTTTACAAACTTCATGACTTGTATCTTAATTTCTAGCTTAGAAGCTAGACTTACCAAACTATCTGCTATAGAGAGATGAGAATCCCTCTTGACTAGTTAATTTGCAGCTATAAGTTCCTTTTGTATAACCTCCAGATGAGGTATTAAGGTAGTCTAAATAGTTATTAACTTTTCTCTAATTCTTCCATCTTCAGCCATAATCTCGGCTAATCTTCTCTGTGTATGAGTCAATTTGTCAAAATGTAAGGAGCTAGAACTAGCATCCATACTCAATGTACTTCCTGTTGACTTCAAATCTAGTTGCAACTTCTTAATAAGTTGTTGGTTATCCTTGGTAAAGAATTCTAAATCACATAGCTTTTTATACAAGGAATAAACATTATTTTCAACTTCTTCAAGAATACTAATGAGAGAAGAAAGTTCAACTTGTTTGATAGAAATCTCTGCTGATATCATTTCCAAAACTTTGTTCTCAAATTTTCTCTCAGAATATTGTAGCAATTTCTCATTTGCCTCAACATTATCATCATTAACTTTATGCACAACATGGACTAACTATTCTAGTATTTTTGTTTGTTCATTAACATCAGTTATATCAAAAGCATTAACAAAAATATCCTTTATCTCATGTAAAACTTTCTTTTGTTGGTGTTCCCTCTTCTGTTCTTGTTTCTTCTTCCTCTTCAAAAGGTCTTGCAGAGTCTGAATCTGCTCATATGTCAAGTTGTCTGTATCCCATTTAGGAATCACAATCACTTCATCCAAAGTGACACTTGGACTTGGTGATTTCCTCTTATGTGACTTCTTCCTTTTGAGTTATAAAGAGCTGATACTCGGCTCAGTGATAGTGATATAATTACCTTTGTCAGTGTTAATTTCAATTGCTGCCTTCAACTGAGTTAAGATTACCTACTGATCAGGTATACTTCCTATTTTAGGTGCAGTGGGAGTAGATGATGCAGAGTGTGGTAGATCGACCAACACTTGTATAGCCTCTTGCTATGTAGGCTTATCTACAATTTCTTCCACCTTATCTCCACTCTCTAATACTGTTTGCACAACCTCTAAAATAGGTGGATTTGTATTGATTACCTCCTTTTCTACTTCTATCTCTATCTCGGCCTCAGTTTCCCGAATAGGCAATTGGATACTTGTGTTTGCCGGCTCATTCAGATCCTCAGCATCCACATTACTGTCTACTCCAAGTGCAGTGTCAATTAGACTATCCAATGTCAAGTCTTTAACTTTCTCATCACCTATTTCATTTTGGGGTCCAGTTTCAGTTTCTACTTGATTTGTAGCAGTTTCTTTCTCCATTTCTTTCGGCTATGAGTTGTCTTCTTCTTTATCATAAGCCTTCTTAGTAATTAACCTAAAAATTTCCTTCCATATTCTGTTACTTGGTTGTACTATAACTTCAACATCATTCCTCAAAATAGCATAGGCTTTCTATTTAGGAATAAACTTCCCCTTATATTTCTCAATGAACTTAGCTATCTGTTTCTTTGTCAAGTCTGGAATGATCTTAGCCAATGTTTCTCCCCTAATCTGTCTTTCTATCATCAGTGCATATTGCCATTTCTGAGACAAAATATCATATAGTTTTGTAGGAACACTATCTCCTATCTCTACAGTTGTCATTTTAAATGTTCCCATCATATCTATTAAAGCTTCCTAAATCTTCTGCTTATTTACTACACTCAGTTTTTCATACTTTAAAAATTTGAATACTGCTAAACCTGAATTAATTCTTAGGTTATTACATACCTCATCAACATTGGTCATTGGTTTATATGATGCTGTAGGTATGTTTCTAGGTACATATGTATTTGTCTCCTCATCATCTTCAGATTCCAAGTATAGCTTCCTCCTTGGTCTTTTCTTGGCAGGTTGGCTCGACACAACCTTGGTTTCAACTTGTTTTCTCTTTCCTGAGCTGCTCTCCCCAGCATTCTTCTTAGTATATACATTTTATATCTAAGAAAGAGATGATTCCCTGGTCCTTGGTTGGTTAGAAACATGAGGGGTAACCTTAGGTTTGCTTTTCTTTGTTTAGTTGCCTCGACAACTGCTGGCTATTTCCCTTTACCCTTCACAGTGACCTCTTCTCCAGGTTCACTTTCCTCTTCTTCTTCTTCACTAGACATGTCTTCTCCATGTCCTATTGACAACCCCAAAGGTGCATCCTCTACTTCTTCATCACTTTGAATTCCAACCATCTTCTTCAGATTTTTGACAATTTTCTTCCTCTTCCTCTCCATAGTGCCAGCCTTCAAATCCATAGTGATTCTGGACTTAGCTTCTTCATAGTTACCAAAACACTTCATTGTACCATCAATTTCTTCTTCCAATAAAGCTATTATTGCTGCAGATGTCTCATCAATGTTTACTTCATACGGTAACGGCCTTAGCCATGATACCCTCGGCACTACTGCCTACACATAAGTGTAATATGTGTCTACTAGGAAACAAATATCCTCATAATGTTTTTCAACTAGTGAACTGGGAATTCTACTCCTTAATCTCATCTTTTTCTTGAATTCCACAAAATATGTTCACATAACATTGTCAAAATTATCACCTAATTGCTGAATAAATGCATTGATTTGCTAAGTGATAGGTCTGTTTGTTTTCCACACTATGTTTCCAAAACAAGGAAATGTATTCTGTATGTAGAAAAATATTCAAATGAGCAGGGATCCAAACTTACATACTAAATTCTTTGCTCTTCTAATTGAAGAATGGTTCTCAGCCAGTTGCATTAGTCGAAGCTCGGCAAGGTCATAAGTATCGTCCTTCTTTATAATTTTCCAAGCCTGGTCAACTACAATGCATGGGACACTATCTAGTTGGATTGATTGATAGAAATTATGAGCTATAACCCTCACTACAAAATCTAGCTCCAAATCTGTAATTATGGATATCGTCATCCCTCTTTTGTTCCAAACTGCTCTAGTGATTTGTTCAATGTTTTCCTTACTTTGGTATTTCATAGTTTTCTTCCCGCTTAGAATTGGATAACCTGTTACTCGATGAATGATCTCCCTTGTTATCTTGACTGGTCCATTTTCCATCCTTATGTCCATGTCATGCACATGACTTAGAACAATCTTGATCCATACACTCTAAATTCTCTTGGAAAGTCTAGAGCACGAGTTAACCCTCTCTCGGCTAGGTGTTTGTGTTCATCTTTTAGGGCTCCGTCAATGCATAATTTGTTGTAAGATGCTCGCAACTCATGATCACCAAATTCACTTATCTTACCCATGTAGCATGACCTTATATCATGGATCATAAGTACTTTTGGTGGTATTGACGATAGGGCTCCAGTTAAATCACCCTTGATAGCACTCTCAAGAACTGCACTAAAATTAGGAGGCGCACAAGTGTCTCTCCTTACCAATTGAACATTCAACAATTCCTTGTCCATTATCTTCACTGGTGTAGAAGAACTTGCAGCCATTTTCAATGAAATTTAGGGTTTCAAAGATCATGAACAGAGTACCTCAGGAAGTAACAAAATGTGCACTTTCCACTGAAGAGGTTGCCAACGGCACGTTGTAGAAATCTTCAAAAATATTTACTGAGTTCAAGTTCACAAATGCACAATCCCTCTCAAAAAATTCTTCATTGCATGGTGAGAAGAATTGAAATAGCTCTTCCCTTTATATGGGCTCCAATGGTCAAAATTTAGGTCAGCATTAAATGTTCTTTCCATTGAGTGAGTGCCAAATAGCTATCCTCGGCCGACTCATGAAATTCACTTATCAATCGGCTAACAAAAAAAACTTACTCGACACACATTAGAAATATACTGATGCTTGACACCTATAGTTCTTTTAGACTTTGTATGCTACAAAACTCAAAATATGTCCTGATGCATCTTAACATATGTAGATATGGACTTTTTCACTTTTATATGTTACGAACTGATAAAAGATATAAAATATAAACACAGTTCCTTACATACCTTTCTTTTCTTAATTAGTGATGGTGGGATCACCTAATCCATTGGATTGGGTGACCTTGACTTCAGTAGCTTCACTGCTAATCAGTTCTACTTTCCTTATCCATATCTGGTTCATCTATGCTCTAATCTTCTCAACAGTGGGAGCATGTACCCTTGTTTTGTAATCTCTCCTAGTATGACCAATTTTCAAACAGTTATAGAAAACTAGGCTTCCATTCCTCCAACTCTTGGATTTCCCTTTGAAGTGTGTCTTTATGCAATTTTATAGAACATGTCCATACTCACCACAGTAATGACAACTATGCCATGTTTTATAATCCCAATTGTAAGTGTTACCCTTCCTTGGTGCTTTTTCTCATGTCTTTGATGTCCATTTTTGTTTAGCATTAGATCTGCAATCTCGTGCTCTATGCCCAAATTTTTGACAGTTGTAACAATTCCCATTGAATCTAGGTGTGGGAGGTGCATTGTTTTCCTTTGCCCAACATTCATGTGCTTGATGTCCAAAATTATTATAGTTAAAGCAATAACCATTGAACTTAGGTTTAGGATCAGACTTACCATTCTTGCTTCGACAGATGTTTGTTGTGTGTCCTAATTTTCCACAGTGATGGCATACAGGCTTGTTGTTCTTTGACTTTGCATTCCTCATTTCACCAATCTTAGATGAGTCTCCTTTCTTAGTAGATTTCTGTTTTTTAGTGTGACCTAATCCAGAAGAATCTTTAGATCTCCTTGATGCTTCCATCAGATTCTCAAAATGAGTCAAGGCTTCATTGGGTCTGTTCAATCTTTCATTAAGTTCTTTCTCAGATCTCAATTCATTTTTAAATTGACTATTTTCAGATCTCAAATTCAGAATTTCCATTTCTTTCCTACCGATCTCCTGATTTGCAAGTAGTAGTTGATTCACCATGTCAACCTAATTGTTTGTCATCATTTGTACTTCATGAGTCCTTTCATCAAGTCTGACAGTCATCATTCTTTTGTATTCTTCAACCATAGCTTTGTCATCTTCAACTTTCTTCTTTTGTTCCACTACTTCACATAGTCTTACTGTCTGCATTTCTTGTTCTCTTTTCAGGTTTCTAACTTCTTCACACAATGTATTGTTCCTTTCTAGTAGATCTACAATTGCTACATTGCTCTCAGTAGAGTCTCCATTCTGAAATAGATTTGCAGTGTCTTCTTCTTGATAATGTGCATCATTCATTTGTTTGGCCAAATATTTTCTTTCTTGCAAGGACTTCTTTAGCTCCTATCTTGCAGTTTCAAGCTGATGTAATGCTAGCTAAATTTCAATCTTTTGATTCTCCATGACTTTACTCAATTTTTAAATCTCCATCTCAAGATCTGTACTCTCAAGCTGATTAAAACCTTTTGTAGGAGAACTGCGCTCTGATACCAATTGTTGGAAATACAATATGGGAAAGAAATATATTGAGAGGGGGGGGGGGGGGGAATCAAANGGGGGGGGGGGGGTGAATCAAATCTTAAAATTTTATCCTTTAAAAAAAAATTGATTCACTACCATGCATAAATGGAATTTATCTATGAACTAGTAGCATCCATGACACTTATGATTTTGGTAACCCAAAAACCCAATAAGGTAAAACTGGGGTGGGGATGGCACCCACAAAGATCTTCACTATTGTATCAATAAAGTGTGCATGTTAGGGCTACAAAGTTTGATTACAATATGCAATATACCTGGTTAAAGGTCTGCCCAGTTAAGAGCTTTAGATCATTACAATCTACCTTATAAAAGGATTTAAACTTACAACAAAGTAAGCACTCAGCTAAGAGATTTTGAAAGGTCTGTTAGAACCACTCTGTTAAGAGATTTCACTTGATACACTGGTTAGAATGTCTCAAGAACTGATCCTTCGTTATGCACTCTAATGCTGATAACATATCTCCTCTTTCCAATGCCTTCTCTGATTTAATAATCTGATGTGTCTTTACTCTGTTATTCACTACCTTTTCACTCTGCTAGATCTATGCCTCTTCTATGAACATAACCCTTTGTACATCTCTCATGTCCACATTCACCTTCTCTATCTCTTCTTGAACACACACCACAATTAGGGTTTAAGAAGCAATCTTAATATACTTCATGAATCTGGCGATTAGATCTAGATCAACGATCAAGATCAAAAGCTTATGCCACTTAGGCATTCCAATTTTCTGATTGGCTCCATGCCACACATTGGGATCAAATAATTAATGCGTAATTAACTTTGTTGAAATCATTAAATGTATGAACAAGTCAGCCCAAAATGGTTTACCTTCAAGTTTGTGCCATTCCTAACATGTATGTCAAAATAGTCTTTCTCGACACATTAAAACTCTGGAGCTCGGCATGAACATGATAAAATTTTTCTTGATTGACGAGTCACTTGGCAATCACTATTTGCTTAGCAATGACTATGCCGGATCGCTCGGCCTATATTGGATAGCTCGGCTATAGTGATGACTGGCTAACTTTCTTGGATAAATTACTAAGTGTGGGACATCAATGATCAACAAAACTTAGAGATCAACAATTAGACTATCTAATCGAAGCAGAAGTTCAAAATTCAGTGTGTTTGAGGTATTTAGACTATCTAATCATGTAGAGGTTATGGATGCACCATTGATTTATGATGTTATGGATATACCTAGATATAAATTCAATAAACATCCATTTAAGTCTTGTGAGGATGACCCTAAAGGAGCTTTTTCCCAAACACCATACGATGCCCTATATGTAGAAGATATTAGCAGATACATACTTTGCAAATATGACACATTGGGAGATGATGAGATTGCTACCAAAATGGGAGACATGTTAGGTGATGATGGTAAAGTGAAGGATGAGTTCAAACACTTAGATAACCTGAGAATTATGAAAATGATAGACTTGTATGAATTCAACGAAGAAGAATGGTTCAAAGTTATACTTAGCAGAGTTCATGACCAATTCATTTGGATAGGAGAGAAACCTGTTAAGATCTGGAGTCAATTGATTTATGAAATAATTGGGCTAGACAACACTTGAGTTATCCCTGTAGAAGAAAAGAATATTAAAAAAACAAGTTAAAACCCTAACATATTCAAAATAGGATAGGTGAGCAATGAAAATGAATGATATTTTCCTACAGGATGTAAGACTAGTTGCAATGATACTTGGATATAAGCTTTACTCTAGCAGTATACCTAATTCAATCTCAGAAGGAGTCATTATGATGACTTATAGGATGGTAAAGGAAAACACAACATTCAATCTATACGAATTTTTGGCACAATTTTTTTTAGAGAATGTGAAGTTAATCAAGAAGGATAAATCTAAGGATTTTAGATTTGGCTCACTTCTAGTTCACATGTATATCCATATTGAGCATAAGTTCCCTGGAATTCACCCTAGAGCATGGAAATACAACATACCCACTAGTATTCAGATATCACATAGTTACAGAAGAAAAAACAACACATGGGTGGATGGAGAACTATTTGGAATGACCAAAATTATTCTGAGGCAAATGAAAGAAAGATTCAAAATTCTTGAAGAGTTGGTTGAGAGATACAATGATACAATCTGTTTGATGATTAAAACTAATTGTGTATATTTTGAGGCAGCTTTACCAAGGAAGAAATGGTGCTACCCTATGGGCTATGAAGCCAGTTCAAAAGTTTTAATCATGAAAGTTGAACATGTTTTGGCATTTGAAGTTGATACATCTGAGGAGAGATGGGGCACAAATGAAGATAAATCAACTAAAGTAAAAGAAGAGAAGACTAGAGGTATAAGGAAGAGAAGAGTAGAAAATATAATTGATGACTGTGAAACTAAGGAAAGAATAACTAAAGAGGAAATGAGAGAAGTATGAGAGAAGTTAACAGAGAGATCTTCTGGGTTGGTAAGCACTGCTACTACAACCCTTCCACCTCTAGAAGTTGTGCAGGTAGTCAGTCCACTTTCTACTATGATAGATGTGACCACACCCTCACCACCACATAAGACTTTGTAGGAAGAGACAACAAATCTTGTTCCTTAGAGAAACACAAGGTCCACTAAATTGGACTCACCTCCTAAGATGCAGAGGATTGAAGAAGAAGAGAAGAAAGTTGAAAAAGAGAACACAAATGTAAGACACCTATGGAAGCCAAATATGAAGATGTTAGAGAAAATATTTATTGAGAAAGAGAAGCTTGTTTTAGTGAATAAATACTATGAAAGTTATGAGGCATCTGACAAACTAGTGATTGAGGACATAGTAATTAATCATCTACTTGTTTTTAAGAAGAATCTGTTAGAGATAGAGGCTGGTATACCTGAAGAATTGTATGGTAAACTAGAGATTAGAAAACAACTTGCACATATAGAAGATGAAGCAATTAGGAGTCAAGCTATTGAGGATATTTTTCCAGTAGTTTTATGTATAGGATAGAGAGAGAATACTTGAGGAACTCAAACCCTTATTGATAACTAAAGAAAGATTAGTGAAAATTATGGGTAGAAAATATGAGGAAGTCATAGAAGATACTCAAAATAAAATAGATCAAATACTTATAAGCAATATTCCTGAGAAAACTTCACCTCCTAAACCTACTATGCCTACACCTATAGGAATTGGAGAGAGCTCTAAGTCAGTTGAGGTAAATGTTGAGAAGAGCGAAGTAAGTCCTAACAAGTAACCAAATTTCTTTGTTTTTGGTGTGCCTATGAACCTTGACACTTCACTTGGTGAAAAAGATACATTTGAAGGAAACATTGATAATACAGTGGAAAATGAAGTAGAAGAATAGAAAGAGGAAGAGAAGAAAGAAGAATCAGTACATAGAGATGACATAGACACAACAAAAGGAGAAGAGGCAAGAGTTGAAGTGAAACATGAAATTGACAGATCCACTATTCTATTATTGGCAAGCAATGATAAATATATAAGAATAGATGTTGATAATATAGATGAGGATGAACTGGTGATACTATCCTTCATTGCATTCACAAAGGCAAAAGAAAGATCTGAGCAGAAAGGAGACAAAAGGCTAAGGATATTATTAGAGAAGTTGATACTGTGAATAAACTACTTCCAGTACCTATTTTTTTCAAGGAAAAGATGATGCAGAGAATATGAATATGGCACTAGATGACTCTGATAGTCACTATGAGTCCTTAGTGAAGATTTCTCAAGAGAAGGTAGAGAATAGTTACCTAGAAAATAAGTTGGTGGAAGTATGCTAGTATATTTCATGGCACTTGGGAATTCTGAGATCAGCTATATCAAAAGCCAAAAGTTGTGTCACATATGGAAGGATGTTATACAACTATTGTATGAACCCTATCAGACACATTCAGAATATTGAAAACATTATTGTGAAGGATAGGGATACTCTGAATAGCATGATGTACAGTTGTGAGACCTCCTAACAATCTGTTATGGAGATGGACAAAGAGGTATCAAAGATTTTTGATAAGCTGAATATCTTGGATATAGAGAAATGGAGAGTAATGACAAGATTTGGTTTGCTGAAGACTCTAATCACTCCCAAGCTATCAATTCTTGAAGTTCATCTATCTGTTATGGAGAAGACTGAAAATTCATTGAAAAATTCTATGTCCATAGAGTTAAAAGCAACATAGACTTCATCCTATGCATTGAATGGACTAATACATGTTTGTCTGTTGTTGATAGAGTCATGGAATGCATAAGTAAAGATCTTGGAAGATTCCTTTCAAGATGTTCTAAAACTGGTAAGAAAGCATTGAGTTACACATTTTTTTGTAAATTTTGAGTACACCTTTTCCATTGTTGTCAAAGGGGGAGAAGAGAAGAAAATGAAGAAAGCAAAAAATAAGAGAAAAAGAGAACAGTTTGTGTTGGGATGCTTAGTCATTTTTTGCTAAGTGTTGCCATCAATGCCAAAGGGAGAGATTGTTGGAAAGTGATGTTTTTGGTGTGATATGAGACACTTGAGGGTTTTCATTTATGGCAACACATCTGATATGATGATTTCTTGGAGTAAAGTACAATTTTTGAGATTTAGTATTAAAATTGACAAAGTATAGAAACTGAAGCACAAAGTTTAACAATATTGTTTTGGATAGAAAAGATGGTATATGATGTTTGATGCCTTGTGAGCTTATAGGAAGACACTATGGGATATGTATGACCTTCAGTGAAGGTCACTTGTGTTTTGTTTTTGATCACAGAGAGTTAGAGTGTTTTGAAGACATGCACATATAGTGGAACAATGAAACAAAGCAGTTGAACAATCATGATGATGAAGGGAGTATAAGATAGAATATAAACATGCTAAGTTGGATTGTTATTGTGAATTGCCTATACTTTGGTAGTAAAAGGTCTCCAACATTGTATTTACTTTTTGTACAAGTATTTATTCTATTTTTTATTGTATTTGAGAGCCAACTAAATGATGTAACACATATAAATATGATTAAATTTTTGATAAACGAAGATGTGAAAGAGATGTTAGAGATGACTGATGATAGATGCCATATCAAAGGTTGACATATATTATTCAGAGCTACAACTAGAATTATCTAAGCATTGGTGATTGTTTTTGTTCATTACTGAGAACACTTTGTAATAGAAGTATTGATTGTAAGAGATGTAAGCTCAGTGTACCCCTAATAGGGTGTTGTATACCTTTAACAAGGTTGATATTCCTTTAACAAGGAAATGTACTATGCAATAATCATCTCCTAACATGGCTAGGTCTCCTAACAGAGATAGGTCTCCAAACAGGGAAATTATACTTTAGTGCATACTTGTGGGTACCATCCCCAATAGGGTTTTCCCTTGGCCATGATTTCCTCATTAACAAATAATGGTGTAACAAGTTGTGTGTTATTTTCTTATGTTCTCTTCATTTCAAAAATCTTATGGTTTATTAAGAATTGGTTTAAGTTTAATTTAAAGTGTTGTAATACTGAATCACTCCCCTCTGAGTATTACTCAATCCTAACATGTCTGAATACCATACTCAGCAAAAAAAATTGTATATTCTTCATACCTAAAACACATGGCATTGTCTGATACAATTATTTTTGGAAAAATGGACATTGTGATAAAATGTTTTAATAAGAAATTCATCACTAATTTACTAGTTTCCCTTTTTGTGGGGATTAATTCAACCCATTTAGTAAAGTAGTCAGTAGCTACAGTTATCTAGGAATGCCCCTACTAGATTTATTTTCTATTTCGCCAATAAAATCAATACCCCATTATTGAAAGGGGCCTTTACTTAAATTGGTGTCAAAGGTATATTTCCAGTGAATTTTAACTTACCAGAGAAACGTTGGAAGGAATCACACTTTTTTACCAGTTGATGAGCATCTCTGAAAATAGTGGGCTACCAGAATCCTGCTCTCAGAACTTTATGTGCAGTGGTTTTTGCCATGTAGTGGCCACCACATACTCCACTGTGCATTTCCTGCAAGATTATGTCTTCTTGTTCTTTATCAATACATTTTAATAAAATCCCTTCAAGATTTCTCCACCATAACTCATCTTTGATCAAGGAAAAATGGATGGCTTGCAACTTTAGGGTTCTCTTCTTATTTTCATCCATGCATGGAGGACAATTCATTCTTTGAAAATAATAAATAATCTTTTTATACCAATCACATTGGTCAAGACTACATATGAAAGGCCTTTGTTCCTCCTCTAATGCATTTCTATGATTTGCATCTAAGTTTGTATTAGTCATCAATTTAGCTAATCCCATCCCTCTTACCAATTTTGTGATTTGCATGTCAATATTGAATTCCTGAATCCTATTTATCCATCTGCATCTTTCCCAGACACTTCTTTTCTGTGAAGATGTCTTTTACTGGTGCTGAAGGAACATAAGAAACCACTATAACACCCACCAAATAAAATCTAAAATCCTTTACAACTTTTACCAATGCATAGGCTTGTTTATCATTAATTTCATACTTAAGCTCTGAATCCTGTAGTGATTTTCTTAAAAAAGCAATAGGCTGCTCAAAACCTTCTTCCTTTTTCTGCAATAAAACAACAACAATTGTGTGGCATGATGCAAAAGAGGAGATATTCATTGTTAGAGTGGTCAGGATTTCTTAGTATAGGGGCATCCTTAATGGCTTGCTTGATTTCTTGGAAAGCCTGTGTGGCTTCCCCATTCCATTCCATCTTAGCATCTTTCTTCAACATTTTATAAATAGGCCTACTCTTCTCAATAAAATTGGTAACAAAACACCTCAAAAAGTTCACCTGACCAAAGAAAGATTGTATACCTTTCACATTTGTAGGAAGTGGAACCTTATCAATAGAAGATACTCTTTCTAGATCAATCCTAACCCCATCTTTTGAAATAATGTGATCAGATAACTTACCTTCAGTCACTCCAAAAGTAAATTTTTTAGGATTTAAATAAATCCCAAATTCTAGAGCTTTCTTGAATTTTTTTTCCAAATGTTCACAATGTTGCTCTTTTTTTTATGGAATATGTTGTAAGATCATCTTGATAAACCTCTAAAAATTTCAACAAGAAGTCTGAAAAAGAAACATCCATAGCCCTTTGAAATGTGGCCCCAACATTTCTGAGACCAAATGGAATTCTAACATAAACATATGTCCCCCAGGGTGTAGTGAATGCGGTTTTGAATTATTCTGACTCTTTAACCATTATCTAGTTGCATCCAGAGAAACTATCCATCATGGACATCAACTTGTTGGAAAGCTACAATGGAAACAATTGTTGTTTTTTCATTGATGTCAAACCTTAACTGGTGATACTATTTCTATCTTTTTGAGTACCGTATCTATTGATTGATGAAGAATATTTGAAGGAAAGTATAACAAGAAGACCAAGTGAAATGGTTGAGTTATAGGAAATCAAATGGGTACTTGATCAGTTGGCATATTGGAAAACTAATGTGTTGTTCATCTTTTGATGTCAGTTAATTGAGAACTATTTATGCTGAGCGAAGTTTGTGATTATCGAGTGCCAGTAAATTATTGAGGAAACTGGTGACGATCGAGCGGAAGAACACAGTGTTGGCCGAGCAGCAATATTTTGGTAATTGTTGAGATTTGAGATCTCTGGCTGACATAGTTGGTTTTATTGGGATACGTAAAGTTAATTGAGGATAAGCATGATTGGTCCACACTATTTAAATGCACGGGTAACCATAATTAATGCATAGATCAAAGATTTAATTAGTGATTTCTTTGGAGAAGTAAATTAAATGTAAAGATGGAAAGATCTGTTGGATCTGACCTAACCTAAGATCTATGATCTTGATTAAGTGGCAAAGATTTATTTTACCTAGATGAAGAGGTATAAGATAACCTCAAGGGGTTATTCAGATATGGGAAGTAATGTGAAAAGTGTATGCAAGAGGATTGCATGGTTAATTAACTGATTGGCTTGATCTAGCAAAGAAGGCTGAGCAGAGAAGTAGAGAGTTGTGAGAGTGATTGCTTGATGGATTTCCAAGCAGATCTAAAGATTGAAAAGAGAATGGAGGCCTCTCAGTGAATTAGCATTAGAGTTGAATTGGATATGTATTTGCAAAGTAAGTTTTATGTATCAGATCACACGTGCTGATTACTTTCTAACCATTATATCAGACAAAATCCTTTAACCAAGTTGACCTAACAGTCATGGTATAAACCCTTTGAGCAACGTGACATTCAGGTGGAATGCTCTAAGTCCTCTAACAAGGCCACTCCTGATAGGGTGATTAAATCCTTTAACCAGGTCATATTTAACAATGTGTTTTGTAACCTTTAACAGGGTTGGATCCTAACAGAGCTCACTTCAAAAGAGTGAAAACTTGATAGCATGTTATTGGTGGTTTTTCCCAAATTGGGTTACCATCTTAAATACTGGTGTCAACTTGTGTGAATGTTTATGTTGTGTTTTACTATTAAGTTTCTACAAGCTGATTACTTTTGAATAGTAAAACTGCACATGTATGCTGTTGATTTATGCTATTACTACCGAGGAGATCTGATTTGTTCAAAATGGTATAAAGTTTAAATTGGTACATTTGGACCTGAGGATAACTAATTCACCCCCCCTCTTAGTTATTTTGAATTCATTCTAACAATTGGTATCAGAGCTATGGTCTCTTGAAAATAGTTTAAAGGTACTTGGAGCAAAATATCAAGATGTATAAAAAGGAGGTACCAAAGTTGAACAAAGATAATTTCCCTGCATGACAGAGTTTGATGAAATTGCATCTAGCTAGTATTGGTGATTCTTCTAAGAACTATGTTGAACATGATTATGTAGCCCCCACTGCACCTTCCATAGCTGCACAGCTAAGAGAAAAGCAGGAACATAATCAAGCAATGTTGGAGATTGCATCATCTCTGATCTATCATGAGTTTAAAGACATAAAGAACTGTAGAAATGCAAAGTAGATGTGGGATGCCCTAGAAACTGTCTATGGAGCTGATACAAATGTGCTGAGAGCCAAATCTAAAAGTTTAAGAGGTAAGTTTGATAAAATCAAAATGCAAGAAGGAGAAAATATAGTTCAATATTATGGTAGGATAAAGGAATTTGTAAATGCTATTAGAGGAGCTAAGGGAACCATTGATGATAATACCATTATGAGCAAGGTGCTGAGAACACTTCTTCCTGTATATTCTATTAGAGTCTCTGCAATTCAAGAGTTAAGATGTACTCCTAATAATAATTTGACTTTGGAAGGTCTAGTAGGCACTGCATTTGAGATCTCAAATTTTGATAACTACACTCCACAAGCTATTGAATCTGCATTCAAATCCCAGTTGGTCCTTAACAAATCAAGAAAGGAAAGAAATGTGTGAACAATGAAAGTGACACTACAGATGATGATCTGGAAGAACTTGAGGCACTCATGGCAAGAAGACTATCTAGAGGAAAAGGAAAATTCAAAGGTAAACTTCCTATCATTTGTTTTTCATGTAACAAAGTTGCTCATATTGCTGCAAGATGTCCTGATAAGAATGATAAAGATGAAAGAAGAGACAACAAGTACAAAGACATAAAGGATGACCGAGACTTCATAAAGTATAAAGATCACAAAGATAAAGGTAAGAAATCTTTTTATATAGCTGAAGAAGATTCTTACATTAAATCTAACAATTCTGATGAAAATGATATAGAAGTTGTTTATGTTGCTATATAACATGATTCTGATGATGATGGGAAAACTACACTAATTTCTTATATGAGTAAAGGTGACCATTGGATTATTGATAGTGGTTGTTCACATCACATAACTAGTGATAAAGATACATTTGAGACCTTAGATCAATGAAATGGCGGTTATGTTAAATTTGGTAATGATGCACCATGTCTTGTTAAAGGGAAAAGATCAATTAACTTGACTGACAAGATCAGATGTGACATTGTATATTGGGTTGATGATCTTAACTATAATTTATTGAGTGTTGCACAACTGAATACTTCTGGTTACTGAGTTGAATTGCATCACAAGAAGGCAAAGATCTATGATGCCATTGGAGAATTAGTTGGAAGTGGAGAACAAACAAATGATAACTTGTTCTATCTGGACTTAGCTGATGAGACACGCTTGTTTGCACAATATAATGATGTTTCGTTATGACATAAAAGGTTGTGTCATGTAAACATTGATAGCTTGGTAAGCATAAGAAAATTGAAAAAGGTAAGAGGGCTACCTAAGTTAAAGAAACCTAAAAATGCAATGTGTAAGCAATGTTAATTAGGAAAAATGACTAAATATAGTTTCAAAAGAAAGACTCATACTTCTGAGGAAATTATAGAATTAGTTCATACTGACCTTTTTGGTCCTATTGGAGAGAAAATTTACTGTGGAGATAGATACTTTATTCTATTTGTTGATGATTACTCAAGAATGATGACTGTTATGTTTCTTAAAGAAAAAATTGATGCATTCTATTTATTTAAGTGGTACTTGGCAAAAGTTGAAAAGGAGACGGGTAAAAGCCTGAAATGGTTAAGATCTGACAGAGGAGGTGAGTTTATTTCTAATGAGTTTAACAGGTTCTTCAATGACTGAGGGATAAAAAGATAGATGTCTGCACCTAGGACACCACCACAGAATGGTATTGCTGAGAGAAGAAATAGATCTATCATGGATTGTGCCAGAACACTAATGATGGAGAAAAATATTGCACAAAAATATTGGAGAGAAGCTATAAGTACAATAGTCTATACCCTTAATAGAGTACAAGTCAAGAAAGGTACTAATGCTACACCTTATGAGCTATGGTATGGGTATGCACCTAATGTAAGATATTTAAAAGTTTTTGGAAGCAAATGTTTCATACTAAAGGATAACATAAATGGAAAACTTGATGCTAAAGGTGAGGAAGGCATATTCCCTAGTTATTCAACTAAAAGTAAAGCATATAAGTGTTTGAATTCTAAAACTAACAAAATTGTGGAAAGTGCAAATGTTAGAATTGATGAATATGCAGAAAGAAATGAAGCTGAAAGCACACAGGAACCTGAAAGTTACAAATAATTTGTCTATCTATATGAGGAAGATTCTAATGAATTACCTTAACCTAAGAAAGAGGTTGCTAAGCAACAACTAGCACTTCCCGAGTCATAGAATGAGGTTGCCGGGCAACAAGAGGTAATTGCCGTGCTATCTGATGGAGATGTCGAGTCATAGAATCAACCTGAATTGAATGAGAATAATGAATCATAAGAAAGACAAGAACCTACTCTATCAAAGTATGTAAAGAGGCACCATAAACCTGATCAAATCATAGGATCAAAGAATTTTGCAGTTATGACAAGAAGTAAGTTGAGGGACAATACATGCTTGTTGTGTGATTTTGAGCCTAAAACAGTAAAAGATGCCTTAGAAAATCAAGATTGGATACAAGACATGAATGAATAAATTGAATAGATTGAGAAGAATAAGATTTGGACACTTATACCTAGGCTGAATGACAAAAATGTAATTGGTACTAAGTGGGTATTCAAGAATAAGATGAATGAACATGGAGAGGTAACAAGAAACAAAGCTAGACTAGTATGCAAGGGTTATGCACAAGAGGAAGGAATTGATTATGGAGAAAATTTTTCCCTAGTTGCAAGATTGGAAGGAGTAAGAACCTTACTTGCATATGCAGCCTACAAAGGTTTTAAAGTTTATCAAATGGATATAAAGTCAGCATTTCTAAATGGGATATTAGAAGAAGAAGTATACATTGAACAAGTTGATGGATTTGTTGACCCAAGCAAGAAGAACATGGTTTGCAGACTACACAAGGCACTATATGGACTGAAGCAAGCACTTAAGCATGGTATGAGAGACTACAAAATTATTTGATAAATATTGGATTTGCAAGAACCAATGACACCAACAATCTGTATTTGAAGACAAAGCAAATCAAAGGTACTTTATTGGCTGAAATTTTTGTTGATGACATTATATTTAGTGGACAAGATATGTTATGCCAAGCATTTGCAAAAGAGATGCAAACTGAATTTGAGATGTCTATGTTTGGTGAGATAAAATTTATTGTTGGCTTACAAATATATCAGATGAAGAATGGTATCTATATTACTCAATCAAAATATGTCAAGGAGATACTAAATTTTTTTTGAATGGAAGATTCAAAACTAGTGAGTACACCCATGGCTACTGGACAAAAGTTAACAAAAAATGATGATACAAAAGAAGTGAATCAAATCCTTTACATGTCAATTATTGGAAATCTGGAACATGTTGTGCACAATAGACTTGATATTGCACTGGCTGTTGGAATTGTTGCAAGATTTTCTGCCAATCCCAAGGAAACTCATATGATGGCAGTAAAAAGAATTCTAAGATATTTGAAAGGAATAGATGATTATGGTCTATATTAAAAAAATAATGACAAGTTAAAACTCAGAGTCTATACTGATTCTGATTGGGCTAGAAATTTGGATGATAGAAAAAACACCACAGGTGGCACATTTATTTTAGGAAAAGGATTGGTTTCATGGACAAGCAAGAAATAGAATTGTACCTCACAATCTACAATTGAAGTTGAGTATGTGGTAGTAGCAGTTAATTGTTATAATATTGTGTGGTTGAAGATACTACTGAAAGGTATGAAAGAGGAGATCACAGAACCAGTTGTCATATATTGTGATAACATGAGTGCCATTAATATTTCTAAGAACCCTCTGATGCACTCTAAAACAAAGCATATAGCTATCAAGTATCATTACTTGAGGGAGCTAGTTCAGAAGAAGGAAGTGAGACAGGAATATGTGAATACTAAGGAACAGTTAGCAGACATATTTACAAAGGCACTACCCAAGGATGCTCACAAGTATTTGCAAGGTAAATTAGGGGTGATTCCCCTAACTGAGGCTAATTAGTTCAGAATGGTCCTGTTGCATCAAATGTTATATTCATAATATTTGACACATTGATGCACAGGAAGTCACACTTTAGGATGCTGCCAAAAGCTGTGAAAATAGACAAGGATAGAAAAGAGGATCAATCATAAGTAAGATGACAGGAACAACATGATACTGAGTTAGAAAAAAAGAATTTGCATGATGAAGATGTCAACATCTTTGGCATTGTTGTCAAAGAGGGAGAGATTACTGAAAAAGAAGGTTATAGAGTTTACTATAGAAATGAAAAATGGGAGAGATTACTAAAAGAGAGAGTCTACAGATGAATAGAGATAGAAAGATTCCAGTGTGATTACAGACACAGAGGGATAAATTTTTACAATATGAGAATTAGAATGAAGATAAAGAAATTAATGAAGATTTGTTTATATCAAGGAACACAGGCAGAATTTTTAGATTGTATGGTAACTATGGTTGGCAAATTATTGTTTTAAAGTTTAGTGTTCCCGTCAATGCCAAAGAGGGAGATTTTTGGAAAGCTACAATGGAAACAATTGTTGTTTTGTCATTGATGTCAAACCTTAACTGATGAGACTATTTCAATCGATTTGAGTACCATATCTATTGATTGATGAAGAAGATTTGAAGGAAAGTATAACAAGAAGACCAAGTGAAATGGCTGAGTTATGGGAAATCACAAGGGTACTATTGGAAAGCTACAATGGAAAAAATTTTGGTTTTGTCATTGATGTCAAACCTTAACTGGTGAGATTATTGCTATCTGTTTGAGGACCATAGCTATTGATTGATGAAGAAGATTTGAAGGAAAGTATAACAAGAAGACCAAGTGAAATGGTTGAGTTATGGGAAATCACAAGGGTACTTGATCAGTTGGCACATTGGAAAAATAATGTGTTGTTTATCTTTTGATGACAGTTTAGTGAGAATAGTTTATGCTGAGTGAAGTTTGTGATTACCGAGCACCAGTAAATTGCCAAGGAAACTAGTGATGACCGAGTGGAAGAACATAGTGTTGGCTGAGCAACAGTATTTTGGTAATTGTTGAGATTTGAGATCTCTGTCTAACATAGTTAATTTTATTTGGATATTTAAAGTTAATTGAGGATAAGCACGATTAGTCCACACTATTTAAACGCACAATTAACCGTAATTAATGCATGGATCAAAGATTTAATTAGTGATTTCTTTGGAGAAGTAAATTAAATGTAAAGATGGAAAGATCCATTGGATCTAACCTAACCTAAGATCTACGATCTTGATTAAGTGACAAAGATTTATTTTACCTAGATGAAGAGGTATAAGATAACCTCAAGGGGTTATTCAGATATGGGAAGTAATTTGAAAAGTGTATGCAAGAGGATTGCATGGTTAATTGACTGATTGACTTGATCTAGCAGAGAAGGCTGAGGAGAGAAGAAGAGAGTTACAAGAGTGATTTATTGATGAATTTCCAAGCAGATCTAAAAATTTAAAAGAGAATGGAGGCGACTCAATGAATTAGCATTAGAGATGAATTGGATCTGGATTTGCAAAGTAAGTTGTATGTATCAGATCATACCTACTGATTACTTTCTAACCATTGTATCAGTCAAAATCCTTTAACCAGGTTGACCTAAAAGACATTGTATAAATCCTTTGAGCAAGGTGACATTCAGGTGGAATGTTCTAAGTCCTCTAACAAGGCCACTCCTGACAGGGTGATTAAATCCTTTAACCAGGTCAAATTTAACAATGCATTTTGTAACCTTTAACAGGGTTGGCTCCTAACAGAGCTCACTTCAGAAGAGTGAAAAATTGATAGCATGTTATTGGTGGTTTTTCCCAAATTGGGTTTCCACCTTAAATACTAGTGTCAACTTGTGTGAATGTTTATGTTGTGTTTTATTGTTAAGTTTCTACAAGCTGATTACTTTTGAATAGTAAAACTGTACATGTATGCTATTGATTTATGCTATTACTGCCGAGCATATCTGAGTTGTTCAAAATAGTATAAAGTTTAAATTGGTACATCTAGACCTGAGGATAACTAATTCACCCCCCCTCTCAGTTATTTTGAATTCATTCTAAGAAAACTCACAACCACTAATCCTCTGCAACATGTTTTCCATATTAGGGAGAGCATAATTATCTTTGAGGGAAGACAAAATTCCTATAATCCACACATAACCTAATGTCTCTATTCTTTTTTCTGATAGGAACTAAGTTTGAAACCTAGGAAGAATGTCTAATAGGTTTAATTATCCCTACATCCTTCAATTTTGTTAGTTCCTACTCCATCTTGGGCCTTAATGTGGGGTTTATAGGTCTTTTCTTTTGTCTGAAAGGCTTAACATCTTCTTTTAGAGGGATCTCATGTTGGTATAAATCTTCATTATATTCTTTGATATCATCATAGCTCCATGCAAAAACCTTCTTGTATTTCCTCAAGAGGTCAATAATATCCCCTTTCACCTTGGATTATATTTTATTCCCAATAAATAAGTTTTTAGGAACCTCCGTTATTCCTACATTTACTTCCTCCAAATCCTTAAGCTTATTTACACTTTTAGAAGAATATGGCTTTTCTTTATTGTCAAAGGCTCTTTCAAGCATAACCAGTCCCTTTGGAACTTTTTTTGACTTCAAATGTAAAACTTCCTTACCTAAAATTGTATCTCTTCCATCTAGGGTTTCTACATATCCACTGAAATCCATTTCTTTGTCTCCAAAGTCTGTCTCATAGTGTAGAAATCTCAAAATATCTATATCATCATAAAAAACTTGCCAACTCTCAACATTATCTGGTATAGAAGGCCTAGATTGAACCTCTATTTTAGAGATTCCAGAAAATGTAACATCTTTTGGAATTAAAACAATATTTTCTAGAAATTCTTCCATTCTATTATGGCTTATGTCCATTCAGTCAATACCAAATGCATCAAAATTTTCTAGTTCATCCCAGACAACATTTCTGTATTGTTTCAATCTTTGATTTTTTGAAGCTAACTTGGATCTAATTTGAGACACCACCAATTCAAAATCTCAAATCACTCTAAGACATTTGATTCCATGTATTGAGGCCAATCTTAATCCTATTAACAGAGCCTCATACTCTACAACATTATTGGTACATAAAAATAATAATGTGAATGAGAATTTGAAAGTTTTACCAGTGGGAGCTATCAACAAACTCTTGCACCAAATCCCTCCCTAGAGGTAGCACGATCAAAATAAATAACCCATAATTTATTTTGGTCTGATAAGTTATTTTTATCCTCAGATAATAGCATAGGTTGAAACTTTCCTTTAGCCTTCTTGTCCTACACTTGGAAAGATCCCATATCAGTGTCTAGAAAATAGTTCATGTTATCATCTTCTTCTTCCTCAATCATGTAGTTTCTTTGGACACTTTGATATTTTAACCAAAAATATTAAATGTAGAAAAAGATATATCACATTGAATACTTCCCCCCATTGAATCACTCCATTTTCTTGACAACAAAATTCTATATTAGGGGGGGATGTCCACAACTATAACACTCATTGTTAGTATTTTACCAGGGTATGCAACCAACTTATAAGGCAAGGCTTTGATAGTACCAATAACATGCACTTCTCTAGATTCCATGTCTTGGAATCTTCCATGGGGTGTATCAACCTTCAATCCCATTGAATTCATTACCTCAACAAGCATGACAGTGTTAGATGCTTTCGAATCAATCATGCAATTCTTTAACATCTTTTCATTTATGACTAAAGTCAGGAAAAAGGGATCCACAGTCCCCAAAGAAGTACTAACAACATTTGTATCTAGGTAAATTTGATGAATCTTTGAAACAAGTTCATCAGACTCCTTTGGCTTACTTGCAGATTTATCTTGTGGATATGCCACTTTCTTATTCTCTTCTGGTCCAATAATTTTTGTAGAACTAACACCACTTACCCATGTCAAAGCTTTCTCCTTGTGTTCACTAATTTTCATCATTTCCAATAAAGGAACCTTGACAATAATTTGGGACAAGAGTTTCCCCATATTAACTAGGGTGTATTTCATATCAGAGAAATCTTGTTTTTCATTTACACAATATCCATTGTCAACTCTAGTGGCCAATTTAGGCTCATCTCTCTTTTATTGTTTATTTTCCTTTTGAGGAGGAGGAACAATATTTTATGGTGTTTTTGTCTTCCCTTTGTACATAGTATCTAGACCAGTAGACTTATTTTATTTTTTAACCAAAACCTTCTTGGCATCCTTAGCCTGTTTTTCTTTTTCTTGTGACTTTCGGGTATCTATTTTGGTTTCCTTGATAAAGATACTTGTAGGTTTTCCATCTGCAGTCCCAACTATTCTATTTCTTAAGTTATAGTTACTTCTTTCTTGAGTAACCATGTTGGCTATAATATGAGAAATTTCCTCATCAAAGGGTCTTCTAAAAACAAGGGTTTCCTCTCCCTTCTTAGCATTGCACCTTAGATTATTAATTTCCCTTTCTTTTATATGAAAAGTAATTTGTTGATAATATGTCTCTTTTTTGCTTAATGAGCCAAACCCAAATTGTTTTTCAGTCTCATTATCAGAGACCACTTCATACCAAAAATGTGAAGAAGCCATGGCACAACCACTATCATCATATAATTCATCCTCATCATCCCCTTGATCTTCACTTGCAGACACTTTTGCAACAACAACACAATAATCAAGATTGTGAGGGGATTAGCAGGCTATGCACCAAGAATTGTCATTGCACATGTTAACAATGGATTTATGTAAAGGATTAGGGGTTTTTTCATCAAATTTGTCTTTCTATTATGGGAGAACATGCTTCCCATATTTCTACTGGGTAGTATAGGGACAGTTTTTCATCCTAGGCTGTTGATTGAAATTATCAAAGGATGACTTGTCATTATTTGGAGCCCTATTGTTCTTATTCTCTCTAGGCTTTAAATCCTTCAGAGCACTTAGAATTTTCTCCAGACTATCCTCTTCCTTAGGTTTCACATTTGAGGATTTTTCTGATTCCTTTTTGTTGAACCTTGTTAGCTTCCAATCTTTCCTTCTATTGACCTTGCCTGATACTCTTCTATTTGTTTCAATGTTAAATACTATTTTATAGGCTTCCCTAATATTTCTAGGATTTTTATCTTTAAGGAGATACCCCATTTTAGCATAAAAAAAATTTAGGTAAGTTGCAAGACATACCTTATCATCCAACCTCATCACTTGAAACAGCTTGTGCATAACTCTTTGGAACCTTACATTGAACTCAACAACCCCTTCATTTAAGTTCTTCTTGATGTTGTTGAACTCATTAAACATAAATCCTTCATTAGTTTTGTCACCATACTGATCCTTGAAACAATCTTTGAATTCATCCATAGACCCCAGACAATCATGGGGAAGTCCTCTAAACCAATCCCTGGCATCCTTAGTTAGTGATTGAACAAATAATTTCATCATTACATCATCATGTCTAATCTCATAATCATCCATCATATAAATAAACTTCATTAAATGTTCTTCACATGTAATAGCATTATTACCAACAAACTTTGGAATTTTATCTCTTATTTCTTTTGAGATTTCATTTGGATAACCAGGAATACCAAGAAAAATAATTTTTTTATACCTTTCTGCAGAGACAGGTGTGTCATAGATTAAATTGGTACCTTGAGAAGTAGATGCTTTAACATTGGATGTGGTAGCACTCCCAGGACCAGCTAGTGGTGGCATAATTTTTTCTTGATTCACAGGTCTTCTAGCATTTGCTTTAGGTGTTGAGGAAACAGTGGTAGCAAGAGGAGGACCAAAGGATTGCCTGAGAAAATCAATTTTCTTTTTCATTTCCAGAGCAGAAGCTTCCAACTATGCTTTCTCAAGATCCTTGTCTATAATCTCCTTCTCCCTCTTAGCTCTTTCTAGATCAGTGTCCAATTTGAACATTGGATCCACTAGAACCCCTTTATTTATAGGCTCATTTATTTCAATTTCTATAGGCTTTCTTCTTACCTTTATCCTTAGGCTTTTGAGTATTATACAATTGTTGGACAACATGTTCAACCTTCTTAGGTGTAGCAGAAGAATTGATTCCCTCTAAATCTAACAATTGTCTTTTCAACTATTTGGATATGATCTGAGATTTTCTATCCCTATCCTCCTTTTCTTTGTTTCTTCATTGTCTTATGGAAATTTACTCATGGACTCTCCTTTCCAATTCATCAACTTCTTAAAAAATTTCCTCAGAATCTGGGAGAGTTGTTTTAGATTCAGAAGTTTCTTCATGGATTCTCTCTCTTTTATGATTGTGGGCATCAGGTTTATCTGATGAGGGAAAGCTCAAAGCACTAGGGGTAATCCTATTCTCTTCACCTCTTCTTTTACTTCTAGACCTTCTTTCATGTTCTTGGGATATATTATTGACCACCCTCTTAACATATCTTGGTCCTTCTTCCCCTCTTACACTTTGAGAGTAATAATCCCCATATACCCCCATTCCTAAACCCACAACCTCTTCATTTTCTAATGCATCTCTTTCATAGCTGGGTTGGATGGGATCCTCTACCCTATTGTTCTTTTGTCTCCAAGTCCTAGGAGTAATTTTATCATGACCCTCTTTCCTTGGTAAACTAGCTCTGGAAGTAGTTGGAAACTCACCTTCAAGTTTATCCTCAAGATGATTCTTCATCCAGGATCTAGTATTTTTATGACTCATATTCAAAGAGCGTGTATAGAATAATTTTATCACTCAGCACTACTGCAGATATTTCTTCAAGTTGCCATCCAACACTAATTGGGAAAATACACACTAAATCGTAGTAATATGAATTGTGCAGCAAAGGAACTTCATAGGATAGAAGATAACAACAAGGGACTAAGCAACTCCCAATAAAAATTTCAATGGTGAAACAAATTCCTGTGGGAAGCAAGTATAAATATTTACTTTGAAAGGTTAACTAACTAGTTTAAAATAAGTAAACAGGTTAGGAGTTTAGCTCAACATGAAAAACCAACTTTACTTATGACAACTTAATTCCACTCCCCAACAGAGTCACCATTTTGTTGGTGTTTGAAATGTTTTTATGCTTAAAAATCTACCAATATACCTATAGATTGATCTTAAAGAGTGGTTAATTCCAAGTATGGGAACTCTAAGATAACTGGACCAACTATAGGGACAAGAATTCCCTCTACACTTTTGGTTCTGCAAAACCAAGGCGGGCATACCTAATCCAATTCAACATATGATAATTTTCAACCTCCTCTAGATTTAGAATAACAGAAAATGATAATGACAATACTGAATGAAAACCACTCACTCACTATTTCTCAGTTATCATGAAGAACATACAACAAAATAACAATGAAAATTTAAAGGATTTCAGAGTTATTTTAAAATAGAAGAATATAGTCAAACCCTACTAACATGTATCATAGTAGAAGATATTTATCTCAGACCAGTAACTTATCCATTGGGCAATATCATTTAGGCAGATATAAAAATATAGAAATCAACTTTTGTTAGAGATTTCAACCCATAAAGACAACTATCCAAAACCCATACTACATATTAAATCCTTGTGCTTATCAAGATGAATCTATGTTTTATTTAGAGCATTATTTAATTTGATCTTAGATCAAAACTCAAAAATAACAACACATACATAGATAAACTCTATGCAAATGAATTAGAAAATTCAAAATTCATGAGATGAACACCAAAGGAGAGATTGACACCCAAATATTTGTATTAAGTGTAAAGAATCATATCTCTATATACAAATTGCAATCAGGTATATGTTATGCCCTGCATACCCGTCCCTACATTTTGGGGGAGAAATGTTGGGTCCCCCTTTTCGCTTTTTCTCTTCCCTTGTTTTCTTTGTTTCACCTCTGGGCTTTGCTCCCACGAGGGTCATCCCTCTTTTGTTTTCCTTCCTTGTGTCTTTGGGACCTGGTCCTAGAGTTTGTTTGTTCTTTCCAGAGCCAGATTCTGGGCTCCGGGATTCTTCACCATGATGTCTTCTCTCGCGGGAAGGTATGGTTGTATAGAATCCCCGGGCCCGGAGTCTGGAGGTTTCCAAGTTTTCAGAAAAGTACAACCTATTTTTACCCTAGGGGTATAATTGTAAAGTACCTGTCACTTTCACAATTACCACAATTAAAACACTTCGAGCATTCAGAGCAATATTGAAGTGATTAAGGTGATTAAACATTGAATTTCTCCCCATGCTTAGTGACTAATTAAGCATAATTTGTGGTGTTTTCTTGTGATCATTTGAAGGTGGACCTATTGCAGAGCATTTTCTGTATTTTCCTTCGTTGCATCCTTCGTGTTTCCAGGTTGGTTGTCATTTTTCCTCTGGTTTTTGTTCTTCTAGTTTTCTATCTTCATTTTTGTTTTTGTGGTGCTCTCTTTGTCTGCTTTTGTTTTTGTTTGTTTGCGTTCCTTCTTTCTACGTTTTCTCTTGGTTTGCCTCTTGTTGGTGGGTTGGCCCTACCAAAGGGTTTTCTTCCCTCTGTGTAGTTGTAATCTAGTGTATATATTGTACATTGTCATAGGTTAGCTTGTGGTGTTTTTGTTAGTTCTGTACATAGTGTAAATATCCTATAAATGGTGTATATATATGATTTATCTCTCTATATCATGTCATTTATATCCCCCTGCCATGGCAAGCTCTTTGCGCTCCATCACATTTTTAATCATTCTATTGAGCTCATCAAGAGGGAGTCACCACAGTTCAAACTTGGCACCTCGCTGGTTCAAGCTATGGTGACTTTCTCTCTCCTCTGTCATGTCATCTTAATGGCGGGATTGATTTCCCACGAGTGGGATTTCAAACCCCATCCCATATGGCATTCAATTTCCCTCGTGTTGGCCCACTTGTCACCATTAATGAAATTTACGCCGCCTATCACATGGCCACGTGACAACCTATGTAAGCCAAGTACAACTTCCTACTAGTCACGTCCATATGACAACAGCTAGTTCTTCTGGACTCCGGGTGCCAAGGCCCCTTGGGGTCCCCATTCCATCTATGTCACTTGGACCAATACCCTGGAACCCCCCCGGGCGGGTATCATAATCTAGCTCATGTTTATCTTAAAAATACTTTGGGATTTTGATATATGCTAGCATCTTTGAATAGGTGCAGAATGAGGATTTCTCCAGAGTCCACATAATTATTATTTTTATATCATGTATTGATGATTTTCTGATCTTGTAGGTTGCAGATTGTGTGATTGAATATGTCTGAGGTGATCACTCCTCCTAATAGCCCAGAGCTACCTACTACCTCCACCTGGGCGGCCATAAAAACCAAGACCGAAAAGATGCTGGCTAAGTTGCCACTCACCTCCAAGTACCCAAAGGAGGGCATTCTTGTGGGGTCCAAGTTGGACTCCAAAGTACAAGAAATAACATACACAGAGCCCAAACTTTAGGCTGAAATGCAGGGCTTAATTCAAGCCATATACAGTTTAAAGGCCCACAAAGACAATAGGGCCACTCACTTGGCTGCTTTCGACATTATAAAGGCTGCAAAATTTCCCTGTGTGGTGCAATCACTATAATTGATACTTCAGCTGGAAACATTGTACAATGCGCCTACTCAGACTATTCTGCTCACCGATCCCTGATTGTTACAATATCCAGCAACAATCATCATCCTAGACGCAACAAATTTTGCCTCAGGACTGGGGATTCCACAATTCCAGGGGTCTATCATCTTCAACCGGGCCAAGTCATTACATGAGTTCAAGGAAGATGCTCTCATCTCCAAGAAATACGTTAACACTCAGTGGCTGAAGTCCCCGAAGAGGGACCATAAAAGGATGAAGTTGGAAATTCCTTGCGGGGATTTCAAAGAGCCCATTCAGGTGGGCATCATATTTCTATGCAGGATCTTCAGATTGCCCCATGCCTGAGATTTCTCGGAATGGATGTAATACTTTATTTATTGCATCACTACCCACAACCAAACTTGCAACTGGGCAGCCATCATAGCCAATCATATGGACACGCAACTGAAGGGCATCATTCAGAGTTCCAAGTTCTATATGACATCATACACACTATGGGCACTGACCCAACAGAGATTGGCTTTTCTAGGTTTGGGAATAGTAGGTGAACTTGGAAATGGGTTGGGCCAGTTAACACCATGGGATCATTATCCCCAGGTCCAATGGGAATTTAGTTTCCTAAATTTCTGTAGGGTAAATGATGCTTTCATTTACCAAATTATTCTAACACTTACTTAGGATTCCAGATATTGATTATCGTAGGAGGTGATGAACCTGGCCAGTACTTATGGCCATTATTTTATTCAGTTTCAACACCACACCTACATTTGGGTGACCGAATTCTCTGAGAAACCCTACCTTCTTCCCCGGTATTGCGGGGATAGAATTATTCTTTTGGAGTTCTGCCGATAGATCCTAAAATTGCATGACTTCTTCACATTAAAGAAGGTCATCAACGTCCCATTCCCAATTTTGTGTGGGAATTATACATGCAGCATCAATGCAGAAAGGGAGGCAGATAGTGAGTTGAAAAGCCTTGGACTGGTGGAATTCCACCATGCTAGGAAAAATTATGATCCTCTAGGTAAGATTGCCTTGGCACTCCCCCAGGAATCCCTACCACACAAGGAAGATATTGAAGACTTTTGGGTGGACTGTCAGGAAAGTTTTCACCTCCGGGCCCATCAACATTCACGGATGTGCAAGGGACTCATGAAGGTGCTCGACCTTTATAATTTTTTGAAGGGATTTTCAAATGAAGGACTGTTAGAAGACCTAACATACAAAGGGCAGGGATTAGACAAGTTGGATCTCCCTCTGGTGGATTGGGCCACCCTAGAAGAGTTGAAAATTGAGGGAGTGTGTCACCCAATTTTGGAGGCCAGTCACCAGTATTTTTCCCATGTGTGTCCCAAAAGCACCTGGAAGGAATCGATTGTCTGAAGGTCTGCTTCAAATTCCACTACCACTGTCGGACATAGCATAAGTAAGGGGAAAGAAAAATAGGGTTCCCCGGCTAAGGTACCTCCCCAGGGCCCAACCCCTATAATGGTAGAACTATAGAAACAAATGGAGTTGGCTTGATTGGTTAGCCAGCAGATAAGCACACAAGTATCCTCTGGTCTCCTCGTGACACCCATGTCATCTACTCACCCGACGGGATCCCCGTCATTGGCTACAATGATGAGTAGATAGACTTTTGCTAAGGTAGAGTCTACCAGTATTTTGGAGACCGGGGTCCCATTGCTGAGAAAGAAGAAGAAAAAGGTGACCCCCACTCCAAGCGCAACCGCTAGCCCCGGTATGCTAGATATGCTCCTAGTTGATGTCAGTTTGGACTCTCCTGAACTTGAAAATATTTCTAATTTGTCTCCCCCACATGAAAAATTTGATGATGTTTTCAAATTGGATGAGCTCATGAACCTTCATGAGGATGTACGTCATGCGACGGAGGAGATCGCCGCCCAAAAAAAGGAGAAAGTCCCCGCAGAAGAATAGGTCTCGAAACAAGAGGTTGTTGAAGAGAAGGAGGTCTAAGAAGAGACACAAAGGGAGCCTAAGTAGGAGAAAAAACCAGTCCAAGAGACCGAGGATGAACCAAGGAAAAGCAAAGAAGAGCAAATGATGGTTGGGGAACCCGGACCCACGGGATCAACTGTACCCCCGATCATCATGCTCCAAATGCCTTCGGTAACTCTGGGTGATCAAACACCTCGAAGAACATTTGGTGAAGTAGTAAAAGTGGCCGCATTGTTAAATTTTGGCCAAAAACCTCACCCACCTCTAGAAGATGTTCCAGTGGAGAAAATTTTTCCAACGGGTGAGGCCAATGAGGCTGAAGAACAATAGCAGCAGAGTGACTGTGAAGTCCTAGAAAATGTAAATGTTGGATCAACTGATCTTGAGGGGGATGAGGTCCTGAAAGATATAGGTGATAATGATGCTAGAGAAGAGGAAGTTTTGGATATCACAAAAGAAGATTCCAACATGGCAGAAAATATTGAAGCCTCTGGAGAACAGGAGCAAGAACAAGAACATAACAAAGAAAAGGAGCCCGACGACACTGCAAATTTTGGGAACGTGCCGCTAGATTTTGAAAAGAATCTAGATGGCCAGGTCTTGATAATAAAGCCACCCCAGCCACCCCAATAGATGGTAGAATTGAGAAAGAGAAAAGCCTTGGCGGTCGCACCAAGTGTCTCGCTCTCCTTGGCCGAAATGATGGCCCAAGGTGCAGAGGCCCAGAAGCCCAGAAGCCCAAGAAGGCATGGACAGTCCATACCCTCTGGGTTGGTCCAATAGGAAGCACTCTTATGATAGTGATAACATGTCCTCTAGATGGATATGCAGCGGCCATAAGGCCCAAATATTATATTGTTATAGAAGTGACACTGGGGAGAATGGATAAGCAGGGTGAATTAGACCTGCTGAGAGAGGCCACCAAAGAAGTGGAGGCCTGATACATCAAACAAGGCTAGAAGATAAAGGAGGAAAGAGAAACTAATGCAAATATCTTTGCACTTTTGGTAGAAATTACATAGCCCCTGGCTGAGATCTGCCTAGAAAATTCTACATTCAGATTGCCGCTTACGCAGGGTGACATGGATTCTATCCGGGCCATGAAGAAGAAGGAACAAGCTGTGGATGGCTGGGTCATTGAGTAGATAGCTGCCATAAGACAATTCCTAGCAGTGTCCCTCCTAGATCTTTACCAAATAAACCTTCTCCTCATTCAGGCAAATGGCTTTTCTCTTGTATGGGAGCAAGACTTCAAAAAATATGAAAAGTGGAAGGCCGGGTTGGAAGAAATCTACAACGCCAGAGAAGAGGCCGTCATAGAGGTGGGAATTTTGGGAGATGAATCATATGATTCTCTCTAGGTCTAGTACTCCTGACTTGGCCTCAGAATCGAGGTATGCAAGGAACTAGTTAAGGCCTTAAAAGAGAAGGTGACCGCGACTCAATATCCCTTGGGCCTATTTCAAGCGTTTATGGTCAGGGTATCATGAGTCGATCCCTTCACCACCGAAACATGCACCCCAGAGGACTATGTCCTCAACAAATTCAATGAATGAATGGAGTTCGTGTATCCAGTTGCTAGAGATTTTGACCATGGAAGATTATCAAGATTATCCAAGATGATGATCCGGGCACATGATGCCGTAAAGATGGTAGATGAGTTCCGGAGCAGGGCTGAAGAGGTTGAGAAAAAGCTGGAGGTTGTTCGCGGTCAATGGGATAGCATTAAGGACATAGATGAAGAAGGAATTAGCCAAGTATTAGAAGAATTCAAGAACAGTAATGAACAATAAGGTTCTTTAGACTCTGGAGATTTCCATCAACCACGCATATTTTTGTATTCTTTATTCTTTGAGCTTAGGCTCCCTGATCGCAGAATTTTGGATCCACAATTTTGTATTCATTGGATGACCCGCACCTAGGTTCCCCAGATATGACCAATCATTATCAGATGGTTATTGAAGATGTCAGAAGGTAGGTGATCCCAACAAGGCACGTCGGCTCAAAGATGATTCTGACAGGTGGACTTCCCAAGGCACTGCTCTAACATAACACCTAGTGCATCGGAGATAGTGAGCCACTTTCCCATTAATGAGGCATGTAGCTTTGATCCCCGGGGGATCAAATTTCTTCTAGTTTCTCTCTGGCTCTCTTCTCAAGGCTAATTCTTCCACTCCTCCTTCCTTGTCTTATTCTTCTAACATGTCAGACCTTTTCCATCTTGAGGTTTTTGTAGCGTGGTGCAAGTAGTACCGGCCACCAGAAATTGTATTATATTGTTTAAGTGTATAGCAAGTTAGGTCAATTTTAGGGTAAGATTGTGTATAAATAATAAGTCTAACCCCATTCCAAGGGTTGGCAAAATTGATGATTTTGCAGTCCATAGCTAATAGCATTTCAATTTTTCTCAGTTCTTAGTTGCAGAGCTCAATGCTCCTTAGTGTTAGAAGCTTTTGGTAGTTAAATGCTCCCCTAGAGCCATCGTGATTGTACGCACCAGTGCTAGCTGGAAATCCATTAATGAAGGAGGGACTCTTGCAATGCTATTGTTTGTCTTATGGCTTCTGAGTTAATGCCATTTTGTGCTGTATGTTCTTTATGTCCCTCGCTCTCAACATTTTAAGTAGATTAACGACCTTCTTTTCCCTTCACTATTGGATAAGTATGAACTACTGGTTCTATGTTTATTCAGTATTTAGTGTAATATGTTAGAGCATGGTTGATGTTTCAAATGTTTAGCATAACTATAAGTAGATGAAATATTCCTAACCTTGATGTATATTTTGGAGTTTATTTGGTAACTAACAAATGCTTATAGGAAACCCCACTTACCTAAGTCCCCAAAGTAGACGAGCTGAGATAACCAGCTATCCTCCCAAACAAAATAGTCACACTCCCAACTGAGTCCCTGCACTATCGAGACCCAACTATCAGGTGCTTGAAGGCTCAGAGAATCTCATTTCTCTGGACAACCTTTACAGGAAAAGTTGGTGGGTACGCCAAAACCGGTGAGAACTTACATCTGTTGGCAGACCCGGTCACTAATCCTCGTCAATAGAAACTGGTGATAGGAGGGCATGAGATCGCCCACTTTTGAAGACTTAAATTTTACATAGCCTAAGTGTTCCCCAAGCCTTAGTTTTAGGAAGCAGACCTTTAGTGGGATTGCATCATTTTCATCCACAAGATTTGAAAGAATCCTTAGATTAGCCCCCAATCCCAGAAGGTTTGTTGAACTCGGGCCTCCCACTCAAAAGAAATAGACCCCAAAAGCCAAGCCAACCAACATTATCTAGGGATCTACTACATATTAGAATACCCAACCCTCCCAGACTATCCTGGGGAGTAGCTCTCAATCTGTTCACAATCTAACACCCCCAATGGCTACGTATTTTGGTAACATCAGGTCCCCGATGGGAATATTTTTAGGTGCAACCAATGATCTTCCTACGCACCTGTAAAAGATTTGTCCCTGATATGAGCACTTAGGCTCATGAAATACAAAAGAGCATCTATAGGCATACAAAGATGACATGAATTGACACTGGGTCCAACATCAAGACGTTGTGACCCAGACGTTCCTTCTGTCCCTGGAGCAGAACAAGCTGAACTGGTACCTCAACCTACCCACCAACTCCATCAACAGTTGGCAGGAGATGGAGGACACCTTCTTGGAAGCCTTCCACATACATGTGGACCTAGCATGGTCCCACAGCCAGTTCATCTCCATCAAAAAGGATATGAATGAACCCCTTACAACATTTAACCACTGGTTCCAACGTGCCTTGAAACGGTGCATAGGTCCCTTCATCTCATCCATCGATGTAACCATCCAAAATTACCTGAACATGGTGGACCCTTTTGTTTCTACTCTCCTTTAGAGAACTACCACCCTGGGTGACCAGGATACTTTGGAAAAGGTTTACAACCTAGCCTTGGACTTGTTTCACGGTTTGAACAAAGCCCCAGGCGGGATTGGGTAGAATTTAACCTACAACATGGTACCCGATGGAACTTCCTACGCTAGGGGATATAACCCCAATCAGACAATGGGTGCCCCTATGATGGCCGTGATCCCACCACCGTTGATAGACCAGTAGGCCTGATATGTATACCCATCTCAAGTTCAGACAGCACCGGGTCTAGAACCCTTTCCCTGGAACCAGCCGCAGCAAATGAAACAACCACAGACGCAACCTTCTGGAGTGCCTTTCTTTCAGTCATCAATGGATGGAGGATTTATTCCCTCGACTCCAATGAATGCTGCCGCTTTCCCTAGGAATCAACAAAAACAACTGTCACATTGTGACACAAATACGCAGCTGACTGGCGAGGTCAAACCCCTCTGGAAATTATTGTCCTCACTGACTGTGGAGATGGGACAACTGAAGGTGGGGTCCTTTGCACCCCACAACTCCAATTCCCAGAGAGGGAACATTTTCTTCAGCCAACAAAATACCAATGCCGGAGGAAGAAACTACAATAATGGGTGTCGACCCAACCAACAACAATGGAACAACAAAGCTAATACTAGAGGTCCTCCTCTGAACCAAAACACCAATCACGGTAGTGCTAGACCTAGCCATTCTACACAGTTTGTAGATTTCTACCCGATGACTAACTGTTTTAGGTTGCATGATACCGGCTCTCATTCTAAGGTGAACTGTGCCACCCTGGAAAAGGTCATCCCGATCTCCTAGTTGGATAGGCAATAATTGACTGATCCACCACCCCCAGAAATGTCTGTGCAAGAGCCCACTCATAGTGCCTTAACCTACAAGACCATCTTGTTTGGGACAGACAAGGAAGGCAAAGAAGAGCCCACTCTGCAAGGGTTCTTTGATGAATCTATTCTGGCTTTTGAGGCCAATGCCTTCACCAACCCGCGGACTCCCTACAACACTCAGATTAAGGCTGGTAAAGCACCAGTTTACATGCCTATGCCCCCCAAAGACACTCCTCCTTGGGACAACACGACTGATCAATCCATCCCTCCAAAAGGCCTTGGCTCTAACCAAGCTAAGGACCCGACCGAGGGAATCCACAAATTCGTGGGAGGAAGGTTTGACATCATGAAGGTGTTAGAATGAACTACCACCTCCGTGACCTTGATGTAGGTTTTTCATGAATTGTCCCAAGCAGAAGAAGTCTCTTCTAAAGCTCTTGGGAAACTTGAAAGCTGTTAGTCACCCACCCAAGACTGTCACTTTTGATGATGCTAACATGGCTATCTTCTGGGGAAACACTGAGGATCCTCCCTTCTTACTTGGGCTGAACATACAAGGGAAGAATATACATAATTGCTTGGTAGATTCTGGAGCTTCAGGCAACATCATGCCTCTATCCATATGCTAGAAGCTCAGGTTCTGCCCTACCCCATCTAGCGGTGCAATAATCCAGTTGGATAAAATTGTTGTAAAAATGGTAGGTGAGCTGAAGAACGTCCAGATTCAACTCATCCAAGACCCAAGGATAGCAAGCATGATTGACATCCAAGTGGTGGACATCCCAGAGACTTATGGGATGTTGCTAAGTTGGAATTGGTCTAAGTCCGTTAATGGGTATTTCTCCACCGACTTCTCCCACTTGTGGCTCCCCTGGGAAGGAGAATCCAACCAGATCTGGGTAGAAAGTTAACCCTAAATGAAACAGGCCCTCACCGAAGTCAGGAGGGTAAATGAATTCCTCTTCTCTGAGACTTCCCCCAGGGTGTATCGACCCCTAGAAATCTTGACCTTTGATTTCACCCCCAGGGAAGATCCCATCATCTCCCAGAGAATGCAGGACCTAGATGAAAAACTAAGGGGTGAAGTTAACTCACAAGGTACCGCAGTGACCCATGCTACACTATTATCTGGCACTTGGTGCTGGGTGCAATATCAAAAATATTCAGAATTGAAGTGTGAGCAATGTATTTCCACTGCTACCCAATGCATCAAAGCCCTCTGGGAGAAGAAACACAAAGTGGATTTGCCTGGACCCAACAATTACTCTGGCGGTATCCCCACGATGCCGCCAATCTAGGAATCCCTATCAGAGGCTTTTCTGGAGGGAAACCTCACCTGCGTACCATCAGCGCCAAAGGAAACTCCTCCCAACCTTCCCAAAAAGAACCCAAAGGCCACTTAGACTTCCCAACCCTAGACAATGAATGATGATGTGTGGACCCTTAAGTTCGATGGGTCCCAGTCTAAACAAGGCTGTGGGGCCGGAGTGGAATTGATTAACCCACGGGGGAAATCCTTCCTCGCATCTTACAGGCTATAGTTCAACTACACAAACAATGTCACAGAGTATGAGGCCTTGGTCCTTGGACTCCTATTTGCACTAAGAAAGGGAATCAATCACCTCTGGGCCCTGGGTGATTCAGAGTTAGTCGTAAAGCAGATCCGGAGCTAATACACTTGTCATGATAAAAGGTTGGCTACATATCACAATCGGGCATGAAGCCTCATCGAAGATTTTGATGCCTTCAGTATCAAAATTATTCCCTGGAGATGAAATTATGTCTCGGATGCCCTTGCTATTTTTTCCAGCACACTCAAGCCTATGGATGGCTCCCAGCTCTAGAAATTCTTTGTTGAGATGATCCCCGCCCTGTCCATCCCAGATAATGTAACCCATTTTTAGGTCTTCAAGGATGATCAACATATCCTAGCCTTCATGGCCAAAATTGGCATTTTCAAAGATCAAATAGTGGAAGAAAGAGACCATGACGACACTGGGAAGGGTGAAGAGGATGACAGGATCATGGACCTATCCACCAACACCATCCCTAAGGGGATGGTAGCACTAGAATGAGTCTTTTACTTAGACCCTCGGGGCTGGGAAAATATACCATCCTCCTCCAAGGGAGGAAAGTCTGAGAAAGTCAACATCGGTCAGCCTGGTGAAGAGAAAATGATACACATTGGCACCTCCTGCTCCCCAGAGGAAAAGGAGAAGATTCTTGCGGTCCTCCAAGAATACATTGACGTAATCACATGGGGATTTTAGGATTTGAAAAACTATGATGCATCCATCATGACCCATAACATCCTACTAAAACTAGATGCTAAGCCCTTCCGGAAAAAGCAAAGACTGGTCAACCCACTTATTGAGCCCCTCATTCATCAGGAGGTTCAAAAACTACTGTCAGCCTAGATCATCTTTCCAATCTAGCATACTACATGTGTTAATGCCAACCTCATCCCTGTGAGGAAGAAAAGCGGCGAGATCTGCCATTGCATGGATTTTCAAAATTTAAATAAGGCATCAAAGAAGGATAATCGCCCCCTCCCCTCTTTGGATGAGGTGTTGCAAATCATGAATGGATCACAAATGATGTCTTTCCTAGATGGGTACTTTGGGTATAACCAGGTCATGGTCAAATATGAAGATAGAGACAAAATGACGTTCACCACTAAGTGGGGAACATTTGCATACTAGAGAATGCCCTTTGGCCTTATCAACACAAGGGCCACATTTCAGAAGGCTATGGACATCGTGTTCAAAGGCCTAGTAAACTGGTGCATAATCATTTACATGGTTTATTTGACCATCTTTTCCTGGGACAGGTGTGATCATTCTACCCACCTCGCCCAAAATTGTGAGAGATGTCGCTGGTATGGGATATCCATCAACCCCAAGAAATGTATATTTGGGGTCACTGAAGGGATTCTTCTTGGGCATATTGTCTCTAAGAAGGGTATATCCATTGACCCCAAGAGAGTTGAAGCACTGCTAAACCTACAGATGCTTGACAACAAGAAGGAAATGAGATCTTTCTTTGGGAAGATCAATTTTGTCCGATAGTTCATCACCGAATTTGCCGAGATCGTAAAACCACTCAATGAAATGATGAAGAAAGATACTAAGATTGAGTGGAGCCCTGAGGCAAAGTGGGTGTTCACCCAGATTAAACAAATGATTGTGGAGTCACCATTCTTGGCTAGTCTAGACTATTCCCTCCCTTTTCACATATACTCCTTTGCCTCACCGCATTCTGCTATGGCTGTATTGACCCAGAGGGTCGAGGAGGAAGAATGACCAATAGATTTCATGAGTTCCACCTTTAAAAATGCTGAGGTCTGGTATTCACCTTCAAAAAAGTAGGCCTTTGCTCTTGTCCGCACCATGAAGAAATTCTGGCACTATATTCTTCAGAGTAAAGTGCACGCTATCATCCCGGACTAGGATATTAAGTCTCTGGTGATGTAGAGTGAATTGGGTGAAAGATGGGGGAAATGGATGACCATCCTCCTAGAGTATGATTTGGAAATGCAACCCATGAAGATAGTCCGAGGCCAGGGACTATGTAGATCGATGGTAGAAGAAACTCCCAACATCGAATGCTAGACATACATATTGGAGTCCATCACTCAAGACCGATGGTACACTGACCTGGTATACTTATTGTTAAACAATAGATGCCTAGAGGGACTACCCCTAAACAAATTTCATGCCCTGCAGATGAAAAGTGTGCACTTTGTGATAAAAAATGACACGCTTTTTCGCAGGAATTACGAAGGGGTATATCTCAGGTGCGTAGACAGGGACTAGGCTGTAAAAATGATTGAAGAATTTCATGGGTAGTTTGGAACTGGACATGGCTCAAATGACACCACCACCCATCAGATTATTTGGGCTAGGTACTATTTTCTCTATATCTTTAAGGATGTCTACACTCACGTTAGGAGATGCCACACTTGCCAAACAATGACACATTGTGAGCGGAACTGGGCCATGCCTTTGCAAGTGGTCTTCAAAGCTAGACCCTTCACCCAATGGGCATTTGACTTTATCAGGAAAATCAACCCCAACTCATCTTCCAAGCACTAATACATTCTAAATGCTACCAATTATTACACCTGGTGGTCTGAAGTGATACCCTATAAAAACAACATGGCAGACGTAGTTATTAAATTCCTGGAAGAAAACATCGTCACAAGATTTGGAATGCTATTTGCTATAGTATGTGACAATGGTCTAGTGTTTTCTTTGGTGCAATTACTTGAATGGACCTACAATAGAAAGATAATGCTAAAATTTTCCAGCAACTATTATCCCCAGGGAAATGGTGTTGCTAAATCAACCAACACAAATTTACTTGAAGTGATCAAACACCTGTTAGAATGAAACCCCTAGGATTGGCACCAAAAGCTCAGATTTTCTCTCTGGGCGGATCATATTCAAATAAAGGTAGCCCTGGTGACATCTCCTTTTTATTTGGTCTACGGACAGAACCCATTGTTCCCCATCAACTTACAGATCCTGGTTTTACAGTTCATGCAGGAATTTAGCAATCGGGACAACATCGTGGAGGTTCAACTCCTAAATTTGGTATAGATGGAAGAACAAAGAGATGTGGCCCTTGAACATTTTTTGCCTCACCAAGCAGTATTAAAATGATGGTTTGATAGAAGAGCCCAGTATAAGGCCTTTCATATTTCAGACTTAGTCCTCTTGTGGGACAAGGCCCAGGAAAAGAAGGGAAAGCACACTAAATTCTAGCGGCTTTAGTTTGGACCATATTTGATATCTGAGATCTATGGGGAAAACACTTATTGCCTCAACACCATGACTAAGGAATCTATCCCATTTCTTGTCAATGGGTAGTTTCTCAAACATTACTTTGAGTAGGGTAGGTGATGTTTTTTCCTAAGGGTTATAATATATGTAAATTTCTTGCTTGTAAATATCTTTCCCGGTGCTCCGTTTGGGGTACCTTGTCCTTGTAAATAGTTTTTTTGGCCACCCTCTGGGGTGGTCTTTTCTTTCTTGTTTTCATTTGCTTTCAGTTTATTTCTTTCTCTTATTTTTTGGGTTCCCAGTGTTTTGACCCCCTTTGGTAGACCGGTATGCTTCGCGTAACATCTAGTCTTTGGAATGGTACCTTTCACATTTTGGAAAATTTGGAATCTATTGTTAGCATGGTGGAATTGGTCCGCACTCCAGATTTATTTCTTAAGTTTGGAAAAAGGCTATGAGTAATCTTCATCTGATTCAACCCGAAAGTCTAGAAATTAGTTAAATTAAGAGAAAAGAAACAAGTAATTAGACACACTGAGGGCAGATCGGTTGCACTAGTTGTTGACCAAGTTTGAAAATATTTAAAATATCTCGGGACCAGAATTTTCTCTCCTATTTTTGCAAATTAAGGTGGGTGGAAAGGTGAAAGAAGTACAACCATTAAAATTAGCTATGCTTGAGGATAATGGTGAAAGAAGTACCGCCTTCCCATCTAGGAAAAGAAAGAAATAAAGAGAACTGAAGAATGAGGAAATTATGGTATCTGGGGGAAATGTGAAAGAGGTGATAAATTTTGTCTGATGTACTTAGTGCCTCTTCTCTGCTACTTTTGGAGGTCATCAACTTGATTTCCTCTCAAAGTACACACTTCACAACTGACAGAAGACTAAAGAGTTCAATCATTGGTGGGTTGGGTTTTCTTAGTCACCTTGCGCTTCGCAAGCATGATGCTCCAAGTAAAGATTTATTCTGGTTTTGCTAACCTGAGATTCTTAAGTTCTCGAATGCACTAGGGAATCCGTCCTAGATAGTCACCATTTGTTATGCCCTGCATACCCGTCCCTACATTTTGGAGGAAAAATGTTGGGTCCCCCTTTTTTCTTTTTCTCTTCCCTTGTTTTCTTTTGTTTTCTTTTTTTTCCCTCTAGGTTTTGCTCCTACGAGGGTCATCCCTATTTTGTTTCGCTTCCTTGTGTCCTTGGGACTTGGTCCTAGAGTTTGTTTGTTCTTTCCAGAGCTGGATTCCAGGCTCTGAGATTCTTCACCATGATGTCTTCTCTCACGGGAAGGTATGGTCATATGGATTCCCTGGGCTCAGAGTCTGGAGGTTTTTGAGTTGTCAGAAAAGTGCAACCTATTTTTATCCTAGGGGTATAAATGGAAAGTACCTATCACTTTCACAGTTACCGCGATTAAAACACTTAGAGAATTCAGAGTGATATTGAAGTGACTAAGGTGATTAAATAGTGAATTTCTCCTCATGCTTAGTGGCTAATTGAGTGTGATTTGTAGTGTTTTCTTGTGATCATTTGAAGGTAGACCTGTCGTAGAGAATTTTCTATGTTTGCCTTCCTTGAGTCCTTCCTGTTTCCAGGTTAGTTATCATTTTTCCTCTGGTTTTCATTCTTCTGGTTTCCTGTCTTCCTTTTTGTTTTTGCGATGCTCACTCTATTTTATTTTGGTTTCATTTGTTCATGTTGCCTCTTTCTATGTTTTCTCCTGGTTTGCCTCCTGTTGGTGGGTTGGCCCTGCCAGAGGGTTGTCCGCCCTTTGTGTAGTTGTAATTTAGTGTATATATTGTACATTATTGTAGGTTAGCTTGTGGTGTTTTTGTTAGTTCTGCACATAGTGTAAATATCCTATAAATGGTATATATATGCTTCAACTCTTTGTATCATGTCATGTATACCCCCCTACCATGGTGAGCTCTTCATGTTCCATTGCATTTTTAATCATTCTCTTGAGCTTGTTGAGAGGGAGTCACCACCGTTCAAACTTGGCACCTCGCTAGTTTGAGCTATGGCAGATTTCTCTCTCCTTTGTCATTTTGTCTTAATGGTAGGATTAATTTCCCATGAGTGTGCATTCAAACCCCATCCCATCTGGAATTCAATTTCTCTTGTGTCAGCTCACTTGTCACCATTAATGACATTTACACTGCGTGTCACGTGGCCACGTGACAACCCATGTCAGCCAAGTACAACTTCCTACTGGTCATGTCGACATGAAAACGACTAGTTCTTCAAGACTCTGGGTGCCAAGACCCCCTGGGGTCCCCATTCCATCTATGTCACTTGGTCCAATACCCTGGACCCCCCCCGGATGGGTATCATAATCTAGCTCATGTTTATCTTAAAAATACTTCAGGATTTTGATATATGCTAACATCTTTGAACAGGTGCAGAATGAGGATTTCCGCAGAGTCCACATAATTATTATTGTTATATCATGTATTAATGGTTTCCGGTCTTGTAGGTTGCAGATTGTGTGATCGAAGATGTCAGAGGTGATCACTCCTCCTGATAGCCCGGAGCTACCTACTACCTCCACCCAAGCGGCCACAAAAACCAAGGCCAAAAAGATGCTGG
Source organism: Thuja plicata (assembly GCA_018584345.1). Lineage (NCBI taxonomy): Eukaryota > Viridiplantae > Streptophyta > Pinopsida > Cupressales > Cupressaceae > Thuja > Thuja plicata. The sequence continues at coordinate 924,597 of MU226199.1, forward strand.
CTAAGTTGCCACTGACCTCCAAGTACCCAAAGGAGGGCATTCTCATGGGGTCCAAGGTGGACTACAAAGTACAAAAAATAATAGACACAGAGCCCATACTTTGGGCTGAAATACAGGGCTTAATTCAAGCCATATACCGATTAAAGGCCGGCGGAGACAATATGGCCACTCACTTGGCCACTTTTAGAATTATAAAGGCTGTGAACATTCCCTATGTGGTGCAATCACTAGAATTGATACTTTAACTAGAAACATTGTACAATTCACCTACTCAGACTATTCTGCTCACCGATCCTCGGCTGTTACAATATCCAGCAACAATCGTCACCTTGGATGCAAGAAATTTTTCCTCAAGGTTGGGGATTCCACAATTCTAGGGGTCTATCATCTTCAACCAGGCCAAGTCATTATAGGAGTTCGAGGAAGCTTCTCTCATCTCCCAACAATACCTTAACACTCAGTGGCTGAAGTCCCGGAAGAGGGACCATAAAAGGATGAAGTTGGAAATTCCCCGCAGGGATTTTGAAGAGCCCATTTAGGCGGGCATCATATTTCTATGTAGGATCTTTAGATTGCCCCATGCCCAAGATTTCTTGGCATGGATGTACTACTTTATTTACTATATCACCACCTACAACCAAAATTTCAACTAGGCAGCCATCATAGCCAATCATGTGGACATGAAGCTGAAGGGCGTCGTCCAGAGTTCCAAGTTTTGTATGACATCATATGTATTATGGGCACTGGCCCAATAGAGACCGGATTTTCTGGGTTTGGGAATAGTAGGTGAACTTGGAAATGGGTTGGGCTAGTTAACACCATGGGATCACTATCCCCAGGTCCAATGGGAACTCAGTTTCCTAAATTTCTGCAGGGTAAATGATGCTTTCATTTACCAAAATATTCTAACACTTACTCAGGATTCTAGATACCGATTATCGTAGGAGGTGATGAATCTGGTTAGTACTTATGGCCATTTTTTTATTCAGTTTCAACACCACACCTACATTTGGGTGACCGGCTTCTCCGGGAAACCCTACCTTCTTCCCTGGTATTGTGGGGATAGAATTATTCTTTTAGAGTTCTGCCGGCAAATCCTAGACCTACACACTTTCTTCACATTAAAGAAGGTCATCAACATCCCATTCCTAGTTTCATGTGAGAATTATACATGCAGTCTCATCGTGGCAAGGGAGGTAGATAGTGAGTTGAAAAGCCTGGGACTGGTGAAATTCCAGCATGCCAGGAAAAATTATGATCCTCTAGGTAAGATTGCCTTGGCACTCCCCCGGGCATCCCCGCCGCACAAGGAAGATATTGAAGACTTTTGGGTAGACTGTCAGGACAGTTTTGACCTCTGGGCCCGTCAACATTCATGGATGTCCAAGGGACTCATGAAGGTGCTCGACCTTCAGAATTTTTCAAAGGGATTTTCAGATGATGGGCCATTAGAAGACCCAAAATACAAAGGGCAGGGATTAGACAAGTTGGATCTCCCTCCAGTGGATTGGGCCACCCTAGAAGACTTGAAAATTGAGGGAGTGTGCCATCTAATTTTGGAGGCCAGTCACCAGTATTTTTCCCGGTTGTGTCCCAAAATCACCCAGAAGGGATTGGTTGTCTGAAGGTCCACTTCAACTTCTGTTGCCACTGTCGGACCTATCATAAGTAAGGGGAAAGAAAAAGAGGGTGCCCTAGCTAAAGGTACCTCCCCAGGGCCCAACCCCTATATTGGTAAAGATACAAAAACACATGTAGTTGGCAAGATTGGTTAGCAAGTAGATAAGCACGCAAGTATCCTCCGGTCTCCTCATGACACCCATGACATCTTCTCGCTCAGTGGGATCCCCGTCATTAGCTACAATGATGAGCAGATAGACTTTCACTAAGGTAGAGTCTACCAGTATTTTGGAGACTGGGGTCCCATTGCTGAGAAAGAAGAAGAAAAAGGTGACCCCCACTCTAAGTGTAGCCGTTAGCCCCGATATGCCAAATATGCCCCCAGTTGATGTTAGTTTGGAATCTCCCAAACTTGAAAATATTTTTGATTCCTCTCCCCCACATGAAAAATTTGATGACATTTTCAAAATAGATGAGCTCATGAACCTTCATGAGGATGTACGTCATGCAACAGAGGAGATCACCGTGCAAGAAAATGAGAAAGTCCCCGCGGAAGAAGAGGTCCTAGAACAAGAGGTTGCTGAAGAGAAGGAGGTCTGGAAAGAGACATAAAGGGAGCCTAAGTGGGAGAAAACACCGGTCCAAGAGACTGAGGATGAACCAAAGCAAAGCATAGATGAGCAACTGATGGTTGGGGAACCCTGACCCACGGGATCAACCATACCCCCGATCGTCAAGCTCCAAATGCCTTTGGTAACTCTGGGTGATCAAGCACCTTGGAGCACATTTGGTGAAGTAGTAAAAGTGACCGCATTGTTAAATTTTGGCCAGAAACCTCACCCACCTCCAGAAGATGTTCCTGTGGAGGAAAATGTTCCAGTGGGCGAGGCCAATGAGGCTGAAGAACAACAACAATAGAGTGACCAGGAATTCCTGGAAAATGTAAATTTTGGATCAACTAATCCTGAGGGGGATGAGGTCCCCAAAGATACAGGTCATAATGATGCCAAAGAAGAGGAAGTTTTGGATATCACAAAAGAAGATGCCAACATGACAGAAAATACTGAAGCCTCTGGAGAACGGGAGAAAGAACAGGAACAAAACAAAGAAAAGGAGCCTAATGACACTACAAATTCTAGGAACACCCTATAGATTTTGAAAAGAATCCAGATGCCCAGGTCTTGATAACAAAGCCACCCCAACCACCCCAATGCCTGGTAGAATCAAGGAAGAGAAAAGCCCCAGCGGTTGCATCAAGTGTCCTGCTCTCCTTGGCTGAAATGATGGCCCAAGGTGTAGAGGCCTAGAAGCCCAAGAAGGTACGGATAGTCCATACCCTTCAAACTAGTCCAATAGGAAGTAGAGTTACGAGAGTCACAACACCTCCTCCAGATGCAGATGCAGCGGCTGTAAGGCCTGAAGATTACATTGTTACAAAAGTGGCACTGGCGAGAAGGGATAAGTAGGGTGAATTGGACCTGCTGAGAGAGGCCACCAAAGTAGTCGAGGCTCAACACATCAAACAAGGCTAGAAGCTAAAGGAGGAAAGAGAAACTAATGCAAATCTCCTCGCACTTATGGCAGAAATTACATAGCCCCTGGCCGAGGTCTTCCTGGAAACTTCTACCTCCGGATTGCTGCTTAGGCAGGGCAACATGGATTCTCTCCGGGCCATGAAGAAGAAGGCACATGCTATGGATGGGTGGGTCACCAAGAAGATATCTATCATAAGACAATTCCTACTAGTTTCCCTCCCAGATCTTTACCAAATCAACCTTCTCCTTAGTCAGGCGAATGGATTCGCTCTTGTATGGGAGAAAGACTTGAAAAAATATGAAAAGTGGAATGGCGGGTTGGAAGAAATCTACAATGCCAGAGAAGAGGCCGTCACAAAGGTGGGAATTTTGGGAGATGAATCATATGATTCTCTCTAGGTCCAGTACTCTAGACTTGGCCTCATAATTGAGGTATGAAAGGAACTGGTTAAGGCCTTAAAAGAGAAGGTGACCGTGACTCAATATCCCTTGGGACTATTTCAAGTGTTTGTGGTTGGGGTATCACAAGTCGATCCCTTCACCACCAGAACATACACTCTGAAGGACTACGTCCTCAACAAATTTGATGAACAAATGGAGTCCCTGTATCTGGTTGCCAGAGATTTTGACCAGGGCAGATTATCAAGATTATCCAAGATGATGATTCGGGCACATGATGCCGTAAAGATGGTAGATGAGTTCTGGAGCAGTGCCGGAGAGGTTGAGGAAAAGTTGGAGGCTATTTGTGGTCGATGGGATATCATCAAGGAAATAGATGAAGAAGGCATTAGCCAAGTATTACAAGCATTCATGAATAGTAAGGAACAATAAGGTTCTCCAGACTCCAGAGATTTCCATCGACCGCACATATTTTTGTATTCTTTATTCTTTGAGCTTAGGCTCTGTGATCCCAGAATTCCAGATCCACAATTTTTTATTCGTTGGATGACCTACATCTAGGTTCGCTGAAGCTGACTGGTCATTATCAGATGGTTAATGAATATTTTAGAAGGTAGGTGACCCCAACAAGGCACGTCAACTCAAAGATGATTCTGACAGGTGGTCTCCCAAGGCGCCGCTCCAACATAACACGTGGAACATTGGATATAGTGAGACTCTTTAATGAGGCATGTAGCCTTGATCCTTGAGGGATTAGATTTCTTCTACTTTATCTCTGGCTCTCTTCCTAAGGCCAATTCTTCCACTCCTCCTTCCTTGTCTTATTCTTCTGACATATCAGACCTTTTTCATCTCGAGGTCTTTGTAGCGTGGTGCAGGTAGTATCGGCCACCAAAAATTGTATTATATTGTTTAATTTTATAGCAAGTTAGGTCAATTTTAGGGTAAGCTTGTGTATAAATAATAAGTCTGACCCCATTCCAAGGGTCGGCGAAATTGATGATTTTGTAGTCCATAGCTAATAGCATTTCAGTGTTTCTCAGTTCTTAGTTGCATAACTCATTGCTCCTTAGTGTTAGAAGCTTTTGGTAGTTAAATGCTCCCCTGGAGCCATCATGATTGTACGCACTAGTGCTGGCTAGAAATCCGTTAATGAAGAAGGAGGGACTGTTGCAATGCTATTGTTTGTCTTCTAGATTTTGAGTTAATGCCCTTTTGTGCTGTATGTTCTTTATGCCCCTCGCTGTCAACATTTTAAGTAGATTAACGACCTTCTTTTCCCTTCACTATTGGATAAGTATGAACTCCTCGTTCTATGTTTATTCAATATTTAGTGTAATATGTTAGAGCATGGTTGATGTTTACCATAACTATAAGTAGATGAAATATTCCTAACCTTGATGTATCTTTTGGAGTTTATTTGGTAACTGACGAATGCTTACAGGAAACCCCACTTACCTAAGTCCCCAGAGTAGACAAGCTGAGATAACTAGCTATCCCCCAAACAAAATAGTCACACTCCCAACTAAGTCCTTGCATTGTCGAGACCCGACTCTCAGGTGGTTGAAGGCTTGGAGAATATTATTTCTTCAGACAACCTTTACAGGCAAATTTGGCCAGTATCTTGGTACCCGGTGACAACTTGCATCTATTGGCGGACCTGGTCACAAACCCCCATCAACAGTATATACCACTTCAATAATATACTACAGACCTTCAACTTTATTTCTAGTTATGATACTTCTGTAATACATCTGCTATATTCCCTGACTAAAAACTTTACATGTTCTTACAAAACTCAATTTTCCAGCCCTTTCCAATGTTCTTGGGAATCCTTTTATAGAGAAGGATTGCAACAAGATACAAATCATTTGGACAAGGGTCAAAATACATGAGTCATATAAAGAGACAAACATACAAGAGAAGTAATAATCAATTTGTTACAAGAATCTCCCATGTATTTTTTCATTTGACCGCGCAACCCTTGCAACTACTTCAAAATTGTTCTGAGCCTGCTAAATGGAATTTTTTGCCTTTGTCTCTTTGCTGCAAAGATCTTTTGTACCCACTCTGCATTTTCAAAATGCTAGGGGAACTGCCATCTATTGAAGAAAACATGAAATATATTTTCCTTCTTACTCACCTATACTAAACTTGTCTTTCCAAGATGTGAACACCTCATCATTGAGCCAAGGGAAATTAACGACCTCATTTTTCTTGTTACTCAGCTCATCCCATTCAGTCTTTATTTTTTTAACTTCCTTTTTCCAGAACCCAAAGAATGATTAGGCATTTTCAATTGTTTCCATAGTTTGAACAAACAAAAGTGTGCTTTCCAAGTTTATAATACTGTTGGTTCTTATTGACAACTCCTCACCCATCTCCCTCATCCATCTGACTTCCCTTTTTTAATTTTCCACCTTTTCTAGAAAGGCTAGGGAATACCTCAAAATGGGTTTTTGAGTACTCTTTACTTAATTTTTTAGCCTTTTTATGAATGATGTTTCTCTTTATGTCCACATATAACAAGTATTTGAGGAGTTTGTAAGTGCTCTTTATTGTACCATCCACATTTTCATCTTTTTTTTTCCTAAATAATAGAACAATTTCAACTCACTTTTCCTTCCTTTCCACTGTTGCACAATCTGTTCTAACCTAGCCTTGTCTTCTTTAAAAGAATCTAAAATAGCCATAATACTTTTTCCACTCAAATAAAGAGAAGTAGACTCTATGTTATCAACAAACTGCATGATTGTACCTCTCACCTTGTCCTCATAGATTTCTTGTAGCAAAGATTGTGCACTATGAAATTTGATCTTTCTTCTTCCCAATTTCCTCTTACTTCTTCCAATCTCTTCTTTTTTGCTACCAACTTATCCTTTTCATAATTGAGCTCTGACTCTAAAATGGAACTGGATGGCATAGGGGAAGGAGGAAATTTAATAATGGGACTAGAATATGATGGTTAGGCAGGCTCCTAAGAAATCATCCTTTGAGGAGATGTCTAGACTGGTTGTTATCTTCTTAGTTGAGCAATTATTTTATCCTTCTCCATGGATTCCTTCTTTACATCATTGTATGCCTTAAGGAACATTTCCATCTTGGTCCTCATTTCTTGTTTTTCTTTATCATCACTCTCTGCAACCTACATGCTGAATTTAGCAGTTTCTAACACTATGCTTGATGCTTCCACCCCTGTGGTGTTTGCACACCTTCTTACCATCAAACTACCTGAATAGTCAACTGTCTGTATAGTCAGCCTATGCAGTCTCATTCTCTTTCCTACCTTATTTTCTCTTTAATGACCAAGTAACCAAGGCATCATGATCATCACTGAATTTGACCCCTTTGATAGCCTGTTGAGCCTCTTCTAGGGTAGTATGTATGGTTTTTATCTCCTTTCTAAAATCATAAAAAATAATTGCATCTGCAATATCCCATTCTAATAGGGAGGAGGACTCCTTCCTTCCTAATCATTTCTCTTCCATCTTCAGGGGTAACCTTCCCAAACTTGTCTAACATATCTTGTTTCATTTCTGCCTCAATTTCAGTTACATCTCTATCAGGCTGGTCTTCCTGTTTCTTCTGGCATTTCTCCTTGAACTCCTCAATATGAGTCCTCCATAAAAATTGAATAAATGCTCTAGCATTTATAAAATTATCATCTGATAAAAACTCATCACTGACCTTTTTGTAATGGGGTCTAGTTCCTTCCCAACAAACTCTACAACTGTTAGATCCATTTATACATGTTTGGGGGCCTCAGGAATCCCCTCTTGCATTTCTTGAGGTGTTACAAATATCTTCCCTGTGTTTCCCATTTTTAGAAATTGTTCTGCTACCACTTGTTCATCCATGTGTAAAGGAGATTGAGAAGGGGAGTACACATTTTCCAATTATTGCCCCTCTTCCTCTGTTCTTTGTCTCTTTGGGGATGACACTGATCATGAATCTATTCTCATTTGTCTCTTCCCTCTTGAGGTAGAAACCTCCTTATCATGTGCTTGCATTGTAGCTTGGCTTCTATGGGATGTCTCCCCCTTTTGCATCACCATGCTATATTCCTGCTTTTGATATTAAAATATACTTCCATGGTGGAATGATCCTAGCATGTGTAGACTTGCTAAGGATATCCTAGGCCCTTTCTGGTTTTGCCTTCATTACAACCTCTTTCTTTTGATTTAATGTCTGCATAAAATCTTAAAAAAGTGTCATTAATGAATCAATCTTATTTTCCAAAGGCTGGAAATCCTTCAAAGGATCATATCCTTTATCAAAACATTGCACAAACTCTACGGTTTTCTTATAGACCAACCATTTTTATTTCTTGATTTCCTGTTGCTGTAGGTTGAATTCATTTCTAATAATGTCTTTAGGAAAATTGAAATGGTGATCCATTGCTAAGCATCTTGTCCTTTTTCTAAATATATGACTTATAAATGCCTCAGGGTCAACACTTCTTGTTACTGAGGTTGTCAGATGATAAGGCTTAAAATATTTCTTCAAATGTACCCAACCACCCTTGGTGATGACAAACTGGTGTACAATCCTAAATGGTGGAAAAATGATACCTGTTCCCTTTCCTGTTAAAAAGTCCTCCTGCTGCCCACCAATTTGCCTTATTATCTCAACAATGCCCATTTTAAGAGGGACCTGATATGGGAGTACATATGGGGTACCTCTAAAACCATACACTTTAAAAAATGTTGAAACAAGATACAAAATAACATCACCCCAATTATGCACTATCTTAATACTTTGAGAAAATTTCTTTGGCCTCAAGAGATTTAACAAGGATTTGGGGATTCTAGGGTTTTGTAAAAACAACAAGGGTCTAAGCCTTGAAGCAAAGAATTTGTCAAATGTGATGTAGCTAGTTTCTTTCCTATCCCAATATAAATCTATACTCCATAGTTGGAAAAACATTTCTTCACCATCTTTGATCCAACTCCATCTCCTTCTCAAAATAATCAGTACCCTTGAACGTGAACATGTGCATCAACATAGAATACCAGCCAAATGGTTTAGTTAACTTCACATTTTTAATGCCTACCAAACTGTTGTGTATCAAGTCAACAACATAAGGAGCAAAATAAAAAATAATGGCTAAATATGGATGGAGAATTTTCACCATCATGAACATATAATGAATATTCATCTCATTCTCCTCATCATCCCCAAAGATCTGACTCAACACACTGTATACACCTTTGGCCTTTAGATTGAAATAATCCAACTTGATTGGTTCTAGTGTATTAGGTCCTACCCCAACCAAACCTCCATTATTGTTAAAGAATTATTGTAGGGGTCCATTTCTTAGGTAATTCCTTTTAGCATTGTATGTCTCCTTGAATGAATCAAAATTGATTTTATCTAGTTGAATAGAGGGTTCATTTAATTGGAAAACTTCTCTCAACTCTTCAGCTATAGTGCTTATCAAAATATTTCCATTTATATCTCTCACAACCCTAACTACATTATCACATTATTTTTCTATTTGGATTAACAAATCAATATCCACGAATACCCCTGGGACTACCAATCTCCCAACATCAAATTGCCATATGTTACTTTCGGGTGTATAGGCATTTCTCTGAATGAAAGCTACCTTGAACAAAGACAAACCAATTAGGCCAATATTTGTATCTCTAACCCATATACCCCTGTCATACAAACCTTCCCCAATTTTCAAACGAGGGCACTTTGGTACCAATTATTTTATCTTGGTAGAATCATTTGTGGACCTAACTAATTGTTGCAAAAGATCCTCACAGACATTCCTTTCCTGATAATCGGTTTTTCCTGTGAGTTCTCTTTGGGGTACCATCTCTAAACTAGAGTTTCTTAATCAGATTAATCTTATCTTTTGCACACAAATCCAATTTACTTCACAAGACCAAAAACCCTACTAGAATTCAAAATCACAACACTTAGGAATTTAATCACAAAGTAACTTACCCATTCTGAAAAAGTTTTAAAATAGAAAGAAAATGCCGCAACTCGGCTTTGCTTTAGTCACTTCAATAATTATGGCATTTGAAAAAATCAAGTGGAGAATCTTATACACAATCTCATCAAAATTTAGCATTAAATTTCAGCTGATATGGCCAAATGTTCCACCATTACTTTCACATTATTTGAAATTTTGCGGCCCAACGGTTCAATAAACTTACTTTATCAAAGAAACCAGTTTTAAAATATGACTGTAGATCTCAGTAACATCTTATCAAATCGCGCGGCTAACAAAAGTTAACGAAGACTACAATTAAATTAGACATGTGTCCATCAAGCGCAATGCCTTGAAGACTATCTTTCCATCATATTTTTCTTGAGGCAAAGTGCTGACCGTTGAATTAAGATCAACTTACAAATTTTTAAACTTTCTTTAAAAACTGGGGCCCATGATCTTAGAAATGTGACATGTCACTTGAGCACAATGCCTTGAAGGTTAATCTCTTCACATCTTTTACTTAAGGCTTCGCACTAATGGTTAGATCCTTTTAAAACTAACTACCCTTTATCTTGATTTACCTTTGGCTGGGTCTCCTCATCTATCCACGTGTTACGCTGGCCCAATGCCTTGAACACTAACTGACAATCATCTCCACTTTAAGGCTTTATTCCCACCGTTAGATCAACACCAACTTGACTGCACATTAATTCTACCCTTGGATTTATAACTATAGGTCCCACAAACTCATGGACACATGGCCATATATCACAATGCCTTGAAGGTTATCTTTCATGCATCTTGTTTATAAGAAAAACCGTTGACCATTAGATTTGATTTAACCTGACTAGAACTTATCTGATTACCACTTTATAGACTGCAGGTCCTACCTCCCAGATAGGACACATGTCATACATGTGCAATGCCTTAATGAATAAACACCCTACATCTCTGGCTTGAGGCAATGCCCCAGCCATATGATCAGATTTAATATGAACATTTTTTACCTTATTCTTAACGTTGAAACATACCCACTTTGTACACGTGGCGCAAAGGCACAATGTCTTTGTGATTAATTTGACTGCATCTCTTCTTTAAGACTTTACACTCATTGTTGGATGAAATTTAATATGTCTACACATTACCTTTATTTTAACTTCAGATCTGGCTCACCACTTTCCACATGTCCAACAGGCGCAATGCCTTGAATGTTAAATCGAACACATCTTTCCTTTAAGGCTTTACACCAGCCATAAGATCTTCTGAGACTTAACCATTAGTTAATTTACTTCAAGCGGGCCCCCAGATCTGACAATGGCCATGTGTCGATATGGCGCAATGCCTTGAACAGTAATATGAGAGTATCTTATGATTAATGGATCACGTCAACTGTAGGATTCATCAAGACCTATCATCACTTTAGTCTTCCGCTAACTTTGAACACATAGACCCCACACTATCAAAAGGGACAGATGTCACATAGGCACAATGCCTTGAAGGTTAATATCAATGCATCTTATGGTTAAGGCAAAGCACCGACCGTCAGATTGAAAAGGATTTGCATGAGCTTTATGATAACCTTTTAACATAGTCCGACCCCACCAAATACACGTGTTCTATAGGCACAATGCCTTGGTGAATATCTCATGACCATCTCTTCCTTTAGGTAAACCACCACCTGTTGGATTGAAATTAAGTTTCATGACACTTGCCATTTTAATAAAAGGGCTTGCGAGACATATAAACTTAGGATAAAGAAATAAAGGTGCCAGGACTTAGGAAAATTTAAAACATGACCCCGTCGATGATAACATGAACACATGGGTCTTAAGGACTATAAGTGAATGAGAAAGAGTAACTAAAATTTATAATAAGTTCCAAAATACTCAGGGTTTAAGATCAACCAACACAAATCTTGAACACACAACAAATGGGGTTTATGTCACTTTGAAGCCTGCTCAAGGTTTCAAACACATGACTTAGCAATGAGGAATTTTTTTTTAGGCCTAACACATCTAATACTAGTACTTCCACTAGCTGATCCATGATGACTTATCCTTTGATCTCCTTTCTGTCCACATACTGAATGCCAAATTCACTGAGAAACTTTTGGAATTATATTGGAATGATGTACTGAGAGGGGAGGGGTGAATCAGTACCTCTAAAACTTTTCTTGGTTAGCCCATTAACCCTTAATCATCAATTTGTAAATTATCTTATCTAACTGTTGATCTATCTTTATGTATATGCAATCATATCATAAGCTCTTTAATATGTAATCATAAAAGAAACATTCATGAAAATAGATAACACATGACACAAGATATGATGTCGCATAAAACTCCTGTTAGGAAGTAAAAACTGCAGTGGGGATTGTTACCCACAAGACTTCACTATCTATATATAAGAAGGGGCCGGCTAAGGCTTACAATTGGTCACTTCTGATGACCTACCCTGTTAGGAATATTATAGTGGAGACCTGTTAAGATCTACTTCATTTGAAGCTTTAGCAACACTATTAAGTGTGCACTCTGTTAAGAGATTTGTATAGAACGGTTAAGTCCACCTTCTACAAAAGGATTTTAGATGTGATGCACTTGTTAGAATGCAACTACATAATTATTTGATCTGATGATGTATGCAATCTCCAATTGCTGATAACAGATCCAATAAAGCTTCCTATGTATGACTAATCATCTTTCCATGATTGAATAATACCTATGTCTGCTCGTCAGTAGCCTCTGTGTGTTCTTGATAACTGATGTGATCTATTTCTGAAATTTGCATGAATTTTACCTTCTACTCCTTAGATGCTCTTCGTGGCTATCAATAGTAATGAATTCTTTATTCACAATTGATTGAACATCTATTTATACTAGATTTTAGCTTAATTCTTGATTCACGCTTTTGCAAGTTAACTCTAGATCCAAGGTTTACAACTTGACCTTGATCTTTAGTTAGATATGTTTTAGA
>MU226199.1:945559-975924 GCA_018584345.1 Thuja plicata
CTTTCATGAAACCATAGCATATTTCTGATTTTAATAACTGAAAATCTCAACCCAGAAATATGACAAAAATTTCAATCTCTTTCCCTTTTCTTAGTGACTCATTCACCTATGAAGGGACTTTTCTTTTTCATAAAACAGAGGATTACCTGGATGAAATTTGTAGCAGCTACTCTTTTTCTTCTTGACTTGAAACACTGTGGATTCAGAGCCTTTTGTGTACCTTCATCAGATTCTTTCTTGATAGAGTCGCCATCTCCTTGTAGAGGAGAACTTTCAAACAACAAAATCTATTTGCCAAATTCTTTTCAATTTTGGGTTCATTCTAACTAGCAAAGTCACACAATCCTTTTCTTCCTTTTGCTGCAAATAAAAACACTTCCAGGCTATCCACACACAGAGATCTGAACAAATTTTATATTCTTTCTTGACACTCTTTCTTGATCAAATTTAGAATATTGATTCAGCCAAGCAAGGAAACATACGTCTTAAACTTGCTAATCTTAGAAATTATATAAAAACTGATAATCATAAATTACACTGACACAAAACAATTAGGATTCTCCAGATTTAAAATAGAGTCGCCACCCATAACATGTATGGGATTAAGATTCACAATCTGGTCCAGAAATGAAGCAACAAAAGATTAGCTCCTATGAGCTTTTAACATCCACTTCTTTGACAGATTATATTTACTGGGGTATTTTGATTTGTAACTTTTAAAACCAGAGTTCCTAAATAAAACTTTTAACTCCCCAGCAGAGTCGCCATTTTGTTAGTGTGACTCAGATGGGAAAACCCTCTTGAAATCTGATTTATTTTAAACACACCAGAGATTTACTGATGTCTTTAACAAGATTTTTTCACTGCTTCTCCCCAACACTTTCAATGAACTCGGAACTGGATCAAAAGATTCTAAAAATAGAGTACTAGAAAATTTGGAACAGATTAAACATGATTTCCTTCAACTCATCCCTAGGGGAGTCGCCATTTTGTTAGGTGAATCAGAAGGGAAAAACTCTTTCTCTGGTAATTATGAATACTTGTCTGCAACCAGATTCTGGGATACCTTTTAAATATGATCTTTAAATAACTTTATCCCCAGCAGAGTCACCATTTTGTTAGCTCATTTTCTTGTATCCTTTAGTTCTAAAAGAGAATACGTAAACTAGACTTAGGGATCTTAGTCCAACTCACATGAATTTTCTTCTTCATACAAATTGAGGGGAAAGAAAAGGCTAATTGATGAGGATTTGATCCTCCTTCTGCTTCAAGTTCCACACACTCAGGTGGGTGCACCTAAAACATACTAAATCTGCATACATAAACACTTTATTACTAAAACCTTTTATGCAGACATGAACATCAATGGATATTTCTCAGACTTATAAGATATGGGAGTTCAACTCAACCAATCTTACGCAGGATCCCACCTACATGATCTGCTAAGAACTAGGAAAATGGCCAATGTGACAAGGATGAAATCCTTTTTCTCTTTGAGTTCTGGACTCGGGTAGGCTAACCCATGGATTTATTCTTTAAAGAAACTAACATGTATTCTTACATTCATGGAATGCAAAATATAAGCGTTCAAGCTCTCATGCAGAAACTTAAAACTGATTTGAATAATTGGTTTGATGAAGAAACTGCAGGACAAGAAAGAGACCAGTGCCTTATTAATTGGGCAATAGAGTCATTCAAATGTGCACTCTTAGAAAACCCCAATTCCAGACTCAAAAACCCAAATGAAATGCCTTGCAAGCCATTCTTCTCATTTCAATACCTGGACATCAGATTCGTATGCATACCTATAACTCTCAGAATTTTGAAATCAAGATTTACTCTCTCCTTGAAAGAAACTTAAATTCAAACCCACAGCTACCTTATAACTGGTATATTAACATGCCTTACAAGTTAATATGCAAGAATTAAGATAGTACATACAAAGACATCAAACAAGAATTGAATAGGGATTCAATGGTCTGTATTAAAACTCACCTAAAACTATACATTTTCCAAACAAAGAACACAAAGAAATAAGACTCCATGGCCTGGAAGCTGCCCAGTAGCATGAATTTCAACATCCATCTGTTACAGTCAGGAGAAAAGAAAGATATAGGAGAAACTGAAAAACCATTTCCTTCACCGACACCTGTTTGCTCCTCAAAAATATCTACAACTTCTTCTAACTGAAACTACAAGAATCTGATATGATCTGGACTGAAATTGTCTACAAAATTGGAATTCTAATTCTGAGACCTTTCCGGCGATATATGATACTTGGTAGTATGGACAAGATTTTCCCTCTGAATCTTTAATTCCAGTTTGCCTTCCCTTGCATATTTTTAGTTTTGAAGATTTGAAATATTTGCATTAATTCAATAGTTTGACTATTGGATAATATTTTCAATTTAATGTTTTAATCTCACAGATTCAATAGCTTTTTAAATATCATGTTAAAACCCTTTTCCAAAAGTGACACATGGCAGCCTCTGATTGGCCTGCAGATCCACTGGGTGCCATGTGTCTGAAGTGCCAAGTGGGCCAATGGCTTATTGGCTTAATGGTTAGATGGTGAGCATCTTCCCATTAATCCATTTAGAAAATCCTTAGATCTTTTTGAAGTTGCTCACCTTTTAACCATTTGCTTTTTGTGATGAATTTAATTGATTATTTCAATTAATTCATTTTTTCCTCACAATGCACCAGCATGTGACACTTGTCGCAAGGGCTTAATGGCTTATAGGTTAGATGGTGTGCATCTTTCAATTAAGCCAATAAGCAAGCCCTTAGATTTTGTGGAAGATGCTCACTCTTTAACCACTTGTTGAAAGAATTTCAAAATAAAAAATATTATGAAATCTGCACATCTCACCAGAATGCGCCAAGTGTCACCCTCTGATTGGTCCGTAAGTCCACTTGTTGCCACATGTCAATTTATGATTGGTGCTTTTACTACGCATTACCTCCTCCAACC
This sequence comes from Thuja plicata, assembly GCA_018584345.1. NCBI lineage: Eukaryota > Viridiplantae > Streptophyta > Pinopsida > Cupressales > Cupressaceae > Thuja > Thuja plicata. The sequence continues at coordinate 948,534 of MU226199.1, forward strand.
AAGAGGCCCACCAAATGGCCTCTTGGTTCTTTTACATATATTCTTCCTCGATGAGTGGTGAATATGCATTGAATTTCTGCTCCCTTGACATGGATTACGTTAACAAAGGGGTCAACTTGGGAGACGCAACTGACAAACTTATCGTAGTTGATATAGGAAATAGTGTAATATTTTTTTTTGGTGTGGTCACCTTGTTTTCCTTTTCCTTGGTTCTGGGATAGATTGAGATTAGCAGGTCCATTACTAGTGTTGTGTTGAGGAAAATTATTTTGGTATATCTGGAGGTTTGTGTTAGATGAGGTCTGTGCTGGAGGATCCATTGCGATTTCCTTTTGATCTATGAGATCTTGGATGTAATGTTTTAGCTTCATACACTTTATTGTAGCACATCCCTTGACATAGTGGTAATCACAATACTCATTCTCTTAATACCAGTAAGGTTTGGGAGTAGAATCGTCAAATGGTTGCTTTTGTAGGTATACAATAAGATTAGCCTTATCCATTCTATGGAAGATGATGTCTAGGGGTTAACCTAAAGGGGTGAATGTGTTCTTGTGGGTATTCTAGACTTGTATTTTGGATTGTCCCTGGGTGACTAATATGGAATTTGTTTGATTGGCTATCATTTGGAAAATGGGAGGTTGTGGTGGTTTTGACCCAACCATGACTATTTGGACATGCTTGGTGTTTATGGCACCATTAGTTACTACATTTGTATTCTTGTTCCAATAGCATGAATGGTCATTATTGGACATATGATGTTGTTTTTCCTTATAGTGCTTGATGGTATCATCGTCCAGGAGGCCCTTCTCGAGGTCCATTCCCTTTTCTTGAATCTCTTGGTAGGTTTGAAGAAAATTCATACACATGTGATGGACTATCTTGGGATGTATATTAATGATGAATATCTTTGTCAAATGCTTCTTAGGGGTTTGATATGTTAGTCTCGTAGTGAGGCCTTGTCATGATCTTTGAAGGTAATCAACCAAATTTTCACTGCCCTTCTACTTGGAATTACCAAGGTCTAGAGAGATAACTCACTCTCAATGTTATGTGCATACTGTGCCAAAAATTTATCAGATTGTTTTGCAAATGTCGAGATTGTACTATAATGGATTTTTAAAAACCATTCAAGAGTTGTTACCCCCAAGATCTTTGGGAAGAGGCACATGAGATAGTTTTCACTATAGGTAACTTCCTGGTAATCCATGTAAAAATATTTGATATGACTGACAGGATCTCCCTTCTCCCTAAATTTGTCAAATTTGGGAGTTTCAAAGTGCTCGGGGAAGGGGATTTCTATGATGGATCAATCAAATGGATAAGGACATACTTCCTCAAACTTGAAGGTCTTGCTTTTAGTCCCCCCGTAGAGCTCCTTAATAGCATTCTTCATTTCTTCACATTCTAAGTTGACATGCAGTGGGGGTGGGTACCCCCATCACATTGGATCTTGGTGCTTGGTATGGGTCAAATGGCACCAGGGAATATGAAGGATTTTGAGGGGGGTATTAACGAGTATGATAAGGGGATTGACCGAATCCATAAGTGGGTTGTGATGGACGTAGTGATAACTACTATTGGGTGTAATAGTGCTGAGGGAGTGGAGGTAAGATTTTCTATGGTTGCGACGGTTGTTGGTAAAAGGGTTGTGTTTTCTATGAAACCTGTTAGGTAGGGCGAGCATAGGGATAACCTACATAGGTTTTTTGTGTGTTGGTACCGCCAAAAGATGGACAAATGCTTTGTGTGTTCATACCTCTTGAGGGAGAAGCAAGATAGTTTATGTGGGTGGAAGGACTTGGTTGTTGGGGAGGTGTTACAGTTTTCCTTACTGCAGATGGAGGCATGACTAAGTAATTGGTGAATTTTGGTTGCTAAGGTTGGGTTGGTTTAACTATGAATTGTTTGGTAGAAAAGGGGTTAAATAATTATTGTTATGCTTGGGTGTTTTGGGCTTCGAGACATGCAATTTATGAAGCTGTTTGAGATGTGTGAGGGCCTTGTGTGGCTTGAGTGGTTTGGGAGACTTGTTGGGAAGTGGGTACATTTGGTTGTGCTTGGATGTTAGATCGTGGGTGGGATACCAAGGCACCTTGTGATGGGACTACCAGTTGGGTGTGGAATGTAGGACCTTGAGGGAACAAGGGTTGATTGAAGGCTCCAGTGAGAGGCATTCCTATGGTGAATTATAGTTGTTGCTGCTTTGATGGAGGAATAGCGAGTGGTAGCAATGTTGGCGCTGAGGTTGACTATGTGGCTTTGGGTTGTGTCATAATTGGTTGGGTAACATGAGGCTAGGTAGTGACTGGTTGGGCAATGGTTGATTGTGTAGCTATAGGCTGCACAACTTGGGTAGCGGTGTGTTGAATTGGTTGAGATATTGGAGGTGGTGGGAGGTTAGAGGATGAAGCCCCCATAATGGAAAATGAGTTGGTTGCACCACAACATGCACTATGGGTTGGGTGGTGGCTGGTTGGAGTATGTGGGGTATGGATGAGTCAACTTGGGATGTCTTTAGGCATGGATCAATGATTTATTCCACAAAGGGATTGAATATGTCACTCATGATGTGTATAGGAAGTGAGAGATTGATTGGTCAAATCCCAGGTGTAATGGGAGTACCCTCATTCTCAAAGCAAGCAAGGATGGTAGCGTGTTTTGGCTTATGATGGAACTGACCATTTGTGCATGTCCATGATGAATCATGAAAGCTTCCTTAGAGTTTGGGGTAGGGACTTCAACTGGGTCAACCCATACATGTTCTATTTGCACTTTTTTTTAGGGATCGAAGGAGACCATAGCCTGGTTGAGATCATTTGTTGAGTTGGATGAAGTAGTGGCAAGGCTAGAATCCATATCCTTCCTCTTCTTGGATCGTGTTTTAGGTGGCTTGAAATATATGCTCTAAGGTGAATGAGGAGGGGATGCAAGGTATTACTAAGGTAAGGTTTCCTAAAGATGATGTGGAAGGTTTCTAGATGTGATACATAGGTTTGATTCTTAAGGATGATGGCTGGAAAGCACATTAATGAGGGTACCTTAAGGACTGATGGGATAACTTAGCATCAAAAGGTTTCTAGTTGTGATCCCTAATGTAAGCTTAAATGAATATAATTTGTCAACCTAATACAACCTAATGGTATTTTGGAAGATGATATTTTTTTTTCAATGCAAACCAACCTTTGGATCAATGTGATAAGGTCACAAGGACAAAATAGGATACCCTAGACAATGCTTGGTCAAAGGGTGAAGGCCAAGGGATGAGTTTTGACTTAAGATGTGGATTATGAGTAACTCAACAAGATGTGACACTAAGTGGGGGATACTGACTCAGATGTTGGATGAGGATCGACTGATTGGATAGTTTTACCTAAAGAGGATGACTTGGATGACTAAGGATGAGCCTAAAATGCAATGAGGAGGATGCAAGCTTCATGATAAAGAAGAGTAAATTGATAGGTTTAGGATGTGCAAAATATTTGTACCTCTCAAAGTTAGCAAAGACATGGTTCAAATGATATTTTTCCCATAAAATGTGAAAGCTTGTTGTCGAAGAGGATCTTGTCATATTTCTCATGCTCTTTGGTTTCTTACTAGATCAATTTCACAATGTGTTAGTATTTCTTGGCCTCTTGATTGTCTACCTTCTATTATTTGTATACACGAGGCAGTTGGAATTTAACTTTCTTATGTTTCCCCGAGTCGGACATGCATTCAAGCTTAGTTCTCAACACCCTAGGAAAGGATGGCCACAAGCTTGGTGATAATGATGAGGTTTGGATTATTAGAAACACTTAGAGGGGGGGGGGGTGAATAAGTGTTTGTCAATTATCTTCATTTTAGAAACTTTAAACTTACATCAAATAGATAACAAATGAAGCATAACACAATTACACATAACCCAAGATATAATTACGGGGAAACCTTGATTAGAGGAAAACCCCGGTGGGAATTAGTACCCACAAATGATTGTACCGGTCTTATGAACTGGTTAGAGTTCCTTTGTCTTGTTAGGAGTAGTCTTTACAATGCAAGTACAATGACCCTATTAGGATTCTTTACAAAACCCTGTTAAACGTGGTTGGCTTACTTCCAAAGCTCACTTCTCAATAGGATGAAGGCTACAACCTTCAGGTAATAGATATACACTATATTAGAAAATGAACTGCTATAGTGACACTGTTGTCTGATCAGTTCCATTTATGTGCTGATGTTTTAATCTCTTGAAGACTTCTAATTCCTATTTATTTGCTTATATTTCTCTTATGAATATCTTCTCTGCTTATTTTCCATTCAAACACATAATACAGAAGTGCATGTCTAGTATATATACATACCTGAATAGACGCGACCAAAAACAAGACCTTAGTTGGCCCAAAAACAACATACAAAATGCTTCCAAACAAATTGGCTTAAGCGTGTTTACATGAGTGTTAAAGACATATTTACAAACATATTACAATAGGTGCATGGCCATTACAAAATATAATATTATACGCTAATCCAAAATCTAAAGTTGCCTTCATACTCTGTTTCCTAAACTGCTAGTGGCACATAATCTTTCTATAACTTCTCCGTAATGTCATACCATACCATGTATGTATAGACTAAGCTTGATGACATATAATAAAGCTTAAGTATAAAGGCACATAGTCTAACTTGATTGTACAAACATGCGCTGGTGCTCTGATCAACTGCATATCTATGTACTGCTCTGTTTTCTATACTTAGCCAATTTTGATCTTCAAAGTTTACTGTCAAAACTTCATATGACTTTTTTGCCATAATTAAAACATAAAATAAGTCATATACAACCTGAGTGTCAACTTGCCAACAATCTCCCCCTTTTTCATTAATGGCAACAAAGGAATGTGGCCAAGTTGCTTAAACTTTGACTTAACAACAAAAAATTATATATCATAACTTTGGCTATATATATCATACTCCTTATATACACTACTCCCCCTTTGACATTAATGAAAAAGGTGTCAAAATTTTTAAGTGTCTAGGTACTTACTCAGAGTACACATCTGGATACGCAATCTGAAGAGTCTTGATCTCTTGCTGCCAAAATGCCTTGAGTGCATCAACAGTCTAAAGATGGGCGCATAAGGCATATGTGAGCTTCTCCATTTTTGTCAGATACATGGAGGGACCTTGATCATATGTGAAAATTTTTGCATCTATCTATTTTATGTTCTCATTCAAGACAACTAAGGAGGGTGCAAGTGCATTTCTTAGTTGTGTTTTCCTAGTCCTTATCTTGTTGATTTCTACCTTGGCCTTTTCAATCTTTTCTATCTGGCCTTGATAGATGTTGTTTTAGATGTTGATGTCTTGGGAGGATGTTTCATCTGATTTCCTAATGTAGATAGCTTTTAATGAAATATGTGATATAGTAGGTTTAATCCTGTCTAGGTAAAGATTAGGGACTTTACCAACAATGTGGAAGTATAGGTAGATAATCAAAGAGACAAATTTGAATATTTTTCTCTTGTCATGCTTGATAGCTCTAATGTTCTTAATGAGTTGTGCATGCAATATCTCACTGAGATTATACTTTGTGTTGTCTCTTTCCATCCTTATTGCTGCCAGAACTATAGCTGCAGAAACTTTGTGTTGTCAACTTGCATGCTAAAACTTGTAACCAAGTATCATGGTGAGGAGTTTGACGTCTTCTTCCACAATTGGATCAACAATCATCCCATGCCTATCACTTCTAGATAAGCAAGCCTTCTCAACCTATTTCTTTACATCCTTTCCAGTAGGAAGAATGGGTCCAACCTTGGAAAGTCCAGTCATATCATGAATGAGGTCAGCACTAATGCAGACAGGAACTTCACCAATCCAATACAGATCATCATTTATCCTACCAAGTAGAATTTTAACCCATTCTAGTTCATGGAACTCATGCACATTTGTGTACTAAAAAATAGGGTTATCAGTGAGATGCAATTATTCATCCTTGAATGAGTAATCCGGTTTCATCATTGATGCCATGAGTGTTGTTATGCTATTGTCACCAACAGACTCCTTCTTACAATATATGTAAGCGCGAATGTTCTCTACATGCATGACTTCTAGCGGAGTCTTGGAGAATGCCCCTTCTACATCATCTAGCATAGACTTGAATGGATGCTTCTTAAACACATATCTCTTTTTCTTAGAGATGTCAAACACTGTAGGAGTAGCCATTACTTACTTGTAACTTGCTTAAGTAGGGTTTCAAGAGATTTTTAAATGATGCATCCGCTAGGGTTCCATTTCATCTTCAACTTGTCTTTCTAATCAACCAATGGTTTATCCTTCAACACTTCGATGCTAACTTCTACTACACTCTATGAATGCTCAATGTTGAATGCAAAGTGAGGATAAAAGATCTTTTACTAACTTATATAAAAGGTTATTGCTTTTAATGCTTGTTGCTGTAATGTGGTTTACTGTGAATTTCAATCTTTATTCTTTTAGAATTACAAGCTTTGCATCCATGCATACTTCCTTAATTCGTCACCAAACAAATGAATCCATAGGCGCATACTCAAAGGTGAGTATACCAGCCCCGCAGTGATTTAGAGCTAGAATAGCCCCCCTAAGACCATGAGGGTCAACTAAACATGAAGTAGAAGTTGCTTCCACTGTGGATGCATCTACTACCTTGTTAACATCATCATCTTTCTTTACTTCAACCCATATTTTACCGGAATCTTTTGTAGCTTTTACAAACTTGACTTCTCCAGATTTTTCAAACAATGATCCTTTAGGCTTTTCTTGTTTTTGTGTTCTGGACTTGCAAAACCTTGAGATATGTCCTACTTTGTTACATGAGTGAGAAATTATTGGAGGTCTATTGATATTGTTTATCATGCTGCACTGCTTGGTAGTGTGTCCATCATAATTACATATCTAACATGTAATGTTCTAATAGTTTCTCTGAGGTTGATTTCTTTGATTGTAATGAGTTGTATTTCTTTGGTTCTTTTGTGACTGATTTCTTTGACTTGTTCTGCAATGTATATCCCTGTGACCAAATTTATTATAGGAATAACAATAACCATTGAAGGGTCTTACCTTTTTACAATCTCTTTCCATGTGTCCATGTTTTTTACAGGCATAACAAGTTTGGTTAACTAGCTTGTGTTCATCTTTAGGAGGTTCAGCTTTACCCTCTGCAAGAATCTCAATTTTCTTTGCTTCTGTAGATTCTTCTTGTGCTTTCTTTCCTTTTTGCATTGCATTGATTTCAATTTGAGATACACTGTATCCAAAATTAGTAGTATCACCTTTTATCTTTTGTGCATAAAGTTATGATTGAATTAGATCAGAACTTGTGTGTAATTTCTCGATTTTGTCTTTTGCTTATGTTAGTTCAGATTCTATATTTTTCTTGATGTTTTCCAACTCCAAGATCTTCATATTTTCTTGCATAATTTCTTCATCTAATTGTTTACTTTATTTGTTCTTTTCTTCAATAGCTGTTAGGCTATCTATAAGTTGTTCATTCAGATCTTCAATCTTGTCCTTCAGAGACATGTTTTCTTCATTCAGCTTTTCGACCATTTTTCCCAAATCATTTGTAGAGCAATCTTTCAGATCTTTCCTTAATTTTTTGATAAGCATTTGAGAGCCATCAAATTTTAGTTCAAGTTCTTCATTTTATTTTTTAGATATGTCAAGATCATCAAGAGCTGCTTCAAGATTCTTTTTTAGATGTTTCTCTGTTGTTGAATCCATGATCTCCTCAAGTGGTTAAAATTTCTTTCAGAGGACCAGAGCTCTGATACCAATTATTAGAAACACTAAGAGGGGGGGGGGGGGGGGAANGGGGGGTGAATCAGTGTTTGTTAATTATCTTCATTTCAACAACTTTAAAATTATGTCAAATAGATAACAAATGAAGCATAACCCAATAACACATAACACATGATATGATTATGTGGAAACCTTGATTAGAGGAAAACCTCGGTGGGAATTAGTACCCACAAATGATTGTACTAGTCTTATGACTTTACAATGCAAGTACAATGAACCTGTTAGGAGTATTTACAAAATCTTGTTAAATGTGGTTGGCTCACTGCTATAGTTCACTAATCAATAGGATGAAGGCTACAACCTTCAGGTAATAGATATACACTATATCAGAGGATGAAGTTCTGTAATGACACTATTGTCTAATCAGTTCCATTTATGCACTGATGTTTTAATCTCTTTAAGACTTCTACTTCATAACATTTTCTTATATTGCTCTTCTAAATATCTTCTCTACTTATTTTCCATTCACACACCTAATACAAAAGTGCATGTCTAGTATATATACATGCCTGAATAGATGCGACCAAAAACAAGACCTTAGTCAGCCCAAAAACAACATACACAACACTTCCAAAAAAATTGGCTTAAGCGTGTTTACATGAGTTTTAAAGACATATTTACAAACATATTACAATAGGCGCATGGCCATTACAAAATATAATATTATACGCTAATCCAAAATCTAACGTTACTCTATTTATTGAACTACTAGAGACACATAATCTTGCTGTAACTTCTCTGTACTGTCATACTGTACCATGTGTGTATAGACTAAGCTTGATGACATATCATAAAGCTTATGTATAAAGGAGCATTTTCTGACTCGATCGTACACACATGTGCTGGTGCTCTGATCAACTGCATATCTCTGTACTGCTCTATTTTTTATACTTGGCCAATTTTGATCTTCAAAGTGTATTGCCAAAACTTCATATGAATTTTTTATCATAATGACAACACAAAATAAGTCATGTACACCCTGAGTGTCAACTTGCCAACATAGATTTCTCAAACTAGGCAGTGACTCTGATAATTTTACCTTGGCTTGATTAGGGGAAATTTTTTGGATTTGATTATGCTTGGGAAAAGTGAGAAAGCAATCTCGTAAGGGACAAAGCAAGCTTGCAAGAACAACATAGTTTTGGATTTAATATCTTTGGTAAAAGTCTTGTAAATTTAAATGTGTATATTCTAAAAGTGTTTTTGACTGGTTGTGTAACATTGAAAACAAGTACAAGTAGCTCTACCTTATGAAATCAACTTAGCTTAAAAAACCTTTTCTCACAAACTTAGGCACACATCCAAGAGCTAATTAGAATATGACCATTGAAGACCACACAATGGGTCTAACAATTTTGTATTAGCTGACTCAAAATGCTCAAGGCGACATGATATGGTGAGTGCCTTGGGGATGTTCTGATTAAGTAAAAATAGGTTTTACAAGGACCCAAAACCTTTAAATAGAGTTATACAAATATTCAAAGAAAGTACAACAACAATTGTGCCGAGGCAGAAAAAAAAGACAGCCAACAAAAGAATCCAGTAGACAGACTAGCTAGCAACAATCCCAAAGATAAACATGATAAACATGGACAACAAAAAAAAGGGGCAGGCCCAAAAAAAGACAGCTACATGCCATCAACCATTTCCTATGCCTGAATCACCATAATCTCCATCTAATTGATAGTATTTTTGAGCTCACCTTTGTCCTTCTCTTTTTCCTCCCTTGGGCTTGTCTTTTTGGTGCTAGCCCTTGTGCGAGTTCCCGGGCCAGCCAGATGCTTGACAGCTTGGCCATCCTTATCTCCAGTATCCTGCTCTAGCTTCTCCCTTAAAATCTTGGCCTGCCCTGTATAAGCTTTGAGACTCTTCAGAGATTGGTTCCCGATCTTACGAATCACGTCCTCTAGCTTGTCCACCTTGGCCTTCAGGTTCTTGATCTGCCTCACTCTGTCTTCTTCAGCAGCTCAGTCCTCAAAGTCCTTGAACTACTTTTCCAATTTGCTGACTCTGTTCACCAATTCAACCTATGCTTCTGAATTCCTGATAACCTCTTTCATTTCCCCCAGGCACTCAACAATAGATTTCTCCCCAATACCAACACATTTTAAGATGTTCATTTCCCCGCTCATACCCTCAATTTGATTCCTCAGGTTAGCATTATCACCTAACAGTTTGCTTATTAAACCAACAAAATCTGTAATGCAAGGTTTAACATGGACTAAATCCTCAGGTTCAAAAGTATTACCTGTATCATCGTTGTGGTGGGTTTCCTCCTTCCCAATGTTCTCATTTTCAAGTCCTTCCTAGAATCCTCCTTCACAGTTTCTTCTTCTTTCTGCTCTTTATTCTCCATGCTGTCAGTAGGGTTAGTATCATCCCTGCCCTCATCCTTCTCATTGTCATCCTCCTCATCTAAGGAAATCATGATTTTCCGCTTGCTGAGATTTTTCCCTTTGCAAATTTTCATATCACCCCTCTTTCTTTTCTTAACCCCAGATTTGGGCTTAGTTCCCTTCTCTTCATACTCGGTGTCCTTTTCAATCTCAGTTTCCTCTGCTGGACTCATCTTCTTAGCCTTAGTATTAATTTTTCTCTTTTTCTTTTTTCTGTCACTCTCCTCAGAGCTATCATCCTCTGTATCCTTCTCAGTATTAGAAATTTTGATGTGGGTTTTCTTTTGGATTTTCAAGGAAGAAGACGCCTTTTTTATTCCCTTCTTAGGGGTTTTATACCCTTTTTTTCCTCTTCCTCATCCTCAGTGTCTTTTTCATACATAATTTCCTCCTCATCTCCTTCCGTATCTTCCTCATCCTTCTGAGTGCCTTGGGGATGTTACTATCCTCCTTGCACAAATATTATCCAGATTTAAGAGGTAAACCAGGTAGGTTACTTTTCTAGAGTTCTTTTTAGTGAGGGAATATGTTCACAACTAGCCCTTATAGTTTTGTAAATAGGATTGAGGCCTATATCTATACAAGTACTTAGATAATGTAGTCCTGCACACAAGATTGAGGCCTCATAGCCCTACAATTATGAAGCATAAGAATAAATTTTTAGAATAAGTACTATTGGAAATGAGTTGAGTAATTGAGAGGGGAGGGGTGAATCAGTTACCACAAAAACAAATCCAAGTCCCTTAGATGTCTTAAATTTTTTTGTCATTGTTGCTTGGTTAACGCATATATTCTACTGTCACTCGGTTAACATAGTAAATATTAAGATATTAACTGTGATTATATTTTAGTAATTAATTGCAGAAACATAAACCATAAAGTGAATAACATGTACATAGATAACATAAATATTTAACATGGAAACCCAATATGGGAAAAACCACCAATTGAAACTAGTCACTGTTTTTCACTCTTCTGAAGTGAGCCCTATGTTGCCCCATTTTTGTTCTGCATACCTATAGAGAAAAAATGGATGTTTGGTGTGTAGTAGTGGTCTTGAACACATCATGCAAGTCATGAGTCCAAGTCTAGTTTTTCCCTTTAGGTTAGGGAAACCTTTATCAAATTTTCTTGAATTGCCTTCTCCTTTGTAAGTCGGGGGGTTGTTATCTAGAATCACAACATTTTGGGTAGGCTAAGTTCCCAAATCTGATAAAGGTCACGATTCAGAGGTTTCTAAAATTGATCTTATGTGATTTTGAAATATTTAGCTTTGATACTTCATCTTTTCTTATCGACAAAAATCGGTTTTGGGATTCTCCCTGGCAGATAATCACCTACAGAGTGCCTTTTACGCATTCAACAATTCTTAAAGTCTCAATGGTCAGTGGAACTGGAAGATAGATGATTGAGGCTAGAAAGAATATGGCATTCAGAATTAATCCCTACAAGCCATCAAGATGATCAAATTATGATAAATCAAAGATCAAAGGTTGTCAGAGGAAAAGTGGAAACTGGCTTCTCCGCTACCTCAATAGGCATGTTTTAACCTGTCAGATGCATTTTTTTCCAGATTGTCATATACAATATTTATAAAGAAAAATAAACCTATGAGGGGATTCAAGTCATAAAGAAAGAAGATGAGATTATAACATGCCATTTTAATATTGTAACAAGCCAGAATTTCTCTGTGGCAGATTTCCAAATAAGGAGTGCTCCAACAGTGTTTCTCCGCCCAAAGGAGAAGTGGAAATGTAATTATTTGCTGCCTCCAAAAACTTACCATTACAGTTATCTAAAGTGAAAAGATGTTTCTTAACAGCCCATAGAGGTAAAGTAATTAATTCAAATAAAGCCATTTTGCTTCATAATTTTTTTTTTCATAAATTCTTAATTATTTTCATTCGTGTGGTGCGGGAAGTCGGCTGTTAACGGTAAGAAGTTAGAAGTTATAAAATCGGTGAAGTGTTTCAAACGGGAGTTACCAACTATTTGACAAATTGTCTAAATTGAAACCTCTGGAAACAATTATTCCTTGTTTTCATTTTTTTTCCTTCGATAGATTCCTAAGTTTTGATTCAAATCTATCAAAGCATGGCAACCAAATTTATGGGGTTCGATGGGATGAACGACATTACTTGTGACTGGCAATAAATCACAGATACCTCTTTGATATTCTTCAATATGCAAAGCTTTCACAATAGGTTGAATGCTGAGAGAATACATCCTATTACTAAAAAGCTAAAGGAGAGCGGGTTGGTTGAAGCCGTCGGCTTCCCTATTGCAATTCAAGCTCTAGAGCTTGTTAGAGAATGCATAGCTCGTTAAAATCAAGAAACTAGGAAAATTATCTTGGCTGATGACATGGTGCTTCTATCTATTGACCATGACTCTGTCTAAAACTCCCTTCATATTCCAGATCAAGAAAAATACTTGAGTATGACCTACAGTCGGGCAGTTGCTGATTATGGAGTGAACAAGGCTGTGTGGAAGAAGGAGATAACGAAGACATGGTTCCAAGAGTCAAGGAGTGCCAAGGGAAAGTTTCCCAAAACACTATACGACATAAAACTAAAGCCAAAATCATGGATATCCTGGTATTGATCGATAGGATTAGAGGTGAGAGAGATGCACTTAATTTCATTGAGCACCATTTCTTTCTAGTTCAGGTGATTTTCTCTCAACATAATTTCATTGATTGGGCTCATATGGTAAGTGAAAAACTCTCAAATACCCTAAATAGATCTAAACATTAGAACAAGTTCTATATGTCCTCAGTTTTTCTATAAGAGTTCATGGAAGATGTTAAGAGTTATGACTTCTTCCCTTGTTTGCAATTGCATAACAATTATAATGAATATCTCAAAGTTAATGATGCATTTACAATGAGACTATGCAGGGAGTTACAAGGTTTCCTGGAAAGGATATTTTCTCTAAAAACCATGGCATTCATCAGTCAATTTGGAGCTTATTTTATCTAGTTTGTGAATTTCTCATACATTTGTCTTGCAAGATTTGACGATTTCCCTTTGAAGCTTCCTAGGTATCCCGACGACATGATCATGTTGGTTGAAGTGACAAGGAAAGAAGTCCAGGTGAACCTGATCTTTGCAGGTGCTCAGAAGAAAGGCTATGATTTCCTGATGACTATTGAAGCCTAGAGTTGTGCGTCCCAGTCCGATGCGAAGAATGTTTTGAAAGCATTCTCAAATAAGTTTCAATTGGAAAAATATGGTATTCTGAGGCCACAATATGATCTTGTGAACTATGCTTGAGATTAATTAAAAATGGGTCATTCTATTCATCACATTAATGACATAGAAGATTATTGGGCCAACTGCAAAGATGATCTAGAAAGCAGGGATCAGTTCAATGCAAGATTAACTATTGAACAAATTAAAAGGTTCAAAGTTAAGATTGTAGTTGAAGGCATAGAAGATGACAGACAACACATGTATGATGATACATACATAGAGAAGATTACACACCTTCCTATAAGCGCTAAACCCATGATAGGTAATGCTATTGATGACTTGGAGACCTTGATGGGTGGGATTTATAGAAGGATAAAGCAATGAGTTGAATGGACGATGGGCAGGAGGAAGAGGTCAGAAAGAAGGCCTCCATCTCAAAAAACTCTAGCAAAAGAGACCAGAAGTACTCCAACATCATCTTCAGCAACTATCCCGACCATAGCCAAGGAGTTAGTTCAACCAGCGGGTGGAGGTGATGAGCCTCCTGAAAAGATGATTCCATTGGATAAGACATGCGGAGATGGCTCAGCCCCTGTCATTGGTTCCACAGAAGAAGAAGTCTCTATAGAACCAGTCAAGTCTATGACTGAGCCTGTTAAGAGTATAGAAATAGAGAATCTATCCAAAGTTAGCACTGTGGGCACACAAGGTGATACCTCAACCAAAGATACTTTGAGGCGAGGGTCTCCTATCATAGTGAAAGTGGGTGAAGATAGTTCTAGCATGGCAGCCAGAAAATCAGATGAAGAGGCTGGAAAGCAACATAATGTTTCTCAAGTTATTAAATTGGTTTCCTCCTCTCCTACCTTAGTGAATCCATTTGATTCTAGGTCTAAAGCCACTCCTCTGATCATCAGGAATCATTTCATAGAAGAATTGGTCTCTGCCACCAAAGTCACTAGTGCAGATTCTTGGATAGAGAACACTTAAGATTGCAAGAGGAAGAGGATAGAAGAAGGATCTCCCAGCAAGGATAATCTCTCATGAGCCCTACAATCCAATACCATTGTGAGTAAGGTGAAGAAAGAAAAGACACTATCTACATTAGGCTGAGTCCTAGAAACAGGGCACTTCACCATGGAGGTAGCGAAGCCCACGAAAGAAGGAAGGATTGAGGATTTGACCACCTCCAATTTTGAGCTACAATAATTTGATATGGGAATGGATCCCCATGATACTAAGGTGGATTGGTGGAAATCTAGTAACATTGTAATTTAAGAAGAGATCAAGGAACTCAAGACTGCTATAGTCCAACTTAAAGCAGAGGTCGGTGAACTAACTAACTCTATCAGACAATTAGTTACTCTAGTTGCCAGCATTCTGAGTGTCCAAACCATTTTTGACCCCAATGCTGCAGAGAACCAATCTATCATAGCCAATTTGCAGGAAGACAGACATTTTGGGTAGATTGGTAAACGATGGATCGAGAGGCTCAAATCTGAAGGGCTAGTAGTTATTGAGCAGCCGGGATGCACTTGGAGTAGAGCCCCAAACTATGTCAAAAATGACTCTCTAGGGATCCATAACACCCCTAATCCTACACAATATAGGGCTCTAATAAAGAGTTCACAAAACCCACATTCACAAGACTAGGTCTTCCACTAGCCTTTAACACCCAAAAGGGAAAAAATAGGACACAACTAGAACCAAGTAATCCAGGGAAGGAAGAAGGGTTCAATCAATATTAGATCACCATATTAGATGAAAAGAAATAAAAATACCTCATTGAGATATCTCTGAGATTCAATTTAGACACCTAAACCACCATAGGGCTACATGGAGAAAATATGGATTTCTAGGGGAAAATTACTTGGAACTCCACCACAGAAAGTCTTAACCACCCTCAAAGTCGTTAATCCTACAGACCAGTGAGCAATCAAAATTTGATAACTTTCAACCCTCTACACTTCAAGACTTCAAACCAATTGGAACATTTTACAAAGACACTGGTTCAACTTTTCCAACCCTTCAATGGTGCATTGGGATCCGTACTGAACTATAGAAAACTAAAAAATAGTTAGAAATATAGAAAACAGTTTGGATTTTATTGATTTCAATGTAAAAACTATACAAATTGTCCACACCAACTATTTAGAGAGGTTTTTCCACCATTAAATATCATTCCCAAGTGGTTCCAGCTGAAAAAGGTGGTTGTGAACATTGGGATTCAAAAGTTGCAAGTTTTTGCAAAAGTTGCTCTATGCAATATTGATAACTTTTTGCAAAAGTTGTCAATCCTAACTAAAATTGTAAATTTGTGTGTTTTTACACCATAGGGGACCTTAGAAGGCCTAAAATGACATTCCTCTCCTTCCTTAGGTCCCTTAGACTATTCTAGCCTACTCTACCCATAAGTGTCCAAATTGACTAAGGTGGAAAACTAAGTTTATAACATCACTTAGTGTCCCCTTTTCTTCCATTTTAGGACTTATTGAAAACATTGGATCTAAGATCCAATCACCATCCTAACCCTTCTTTTTTGGATCCTCTAATGTGCTTGCAATGGATGAACTTGAGGGTGCTCCTACACCATACTCCCAGGGTGCATTGATCTCAAGTCCTCTTGAGATGAGGTCTTCTAAACTGGAGCCATGCTTCTAAATTTCATGTTCATCCATCCATATAGATTCCTCTTTAGGAATATCTTTCCATTTGACCAAATATTTATTGTAAACATTATTTCTTGTTTGTTTGACGATCTTGGTGTCCAAAATCTTCTCAAGCTTCTTTGGTGCATGAGAGGGTATACCTGCAACATCTTCTTCAAACTCTTCCACCTGTACTTCAGAACCTGCATTCACATCACCTTTATATGGGGTTAGATCACAAATATTGAATATAGGGGAGATGCCAAGGTGTGAGGGTAGTTCAATCTCATATGCATTCAACCCATGCTTCTTCAATACTAGACATGGTCCTACTTTCTTCATGAGTAGTTTAGTGTGTTTTCCCTTAGGCAATATTTCCTTCTTCAAATATGCCCAGACCAAGTCTCCCACCTACAACTAAACATCTCTTCTATGCTTGTCTTTGGCTTGCTTATACTTGTCTACACTCTTCTCAAGTGCCAATCTCACCGAATCATGAATTTCTTTCATACTCTCTGCAAATTCTTTTCCATGAGCGCTAACTAGAGTGTTTTGTGGTTATTCTCTGAGTTCCAAGATGCCTCTTGGACTTTTCCCATACACAATTTGAAAGGGACTCTTCCCTATTCTCCTGTTAACTAAATCATTGAAAGCAAACTCTGCTTGGGGTAGGACTGCATCTCACTTTTCTCCATATTGTTTTTTCAAACATCTATGTAGGTTTCCAAGCGATTTTCTTACCACTTCTGTCTGACCATATATTTGTGGATGGTAGGTAGAACTAAAGTTTAGATTGGTCCCTAACCTTTTCCACAAGGTCCTCCAAAAGTGACCAATAATCTTCACATCTCTATCAGAGAGAATGGTTTGAGGTAAGCCATGAATCCTCACAATTTCTCTGAAGAAAAAACTGGCAATTGCTGATGCATCATTAGTAATTTTACAAGGGATAAAGTGGGCCATTTTACTAAACCTTTCCACTAAAACATAGATACTATCATACACCTTTTGTGTTCTGGCAATCCCATCACAAAGTCCATGTTGAAACTCTCCCAAGGTCTTGTAGGAGTATGTAGAGGTTGGTATAGACCTACATTGGTCTATGTACCCTTGGCTCTTTGACAGATTGTGCTTGTCTCTACAATATTCCTTACTTCAGTCTGAAGTTTAGGCCAATAGTAGAACCTTCTCACCTGTTCTAATGTCTTTTCCAAACCAAAATGTCCTCCCATTCTTCCTGCATGTTTTTCTCTAATGATGTTCTCCCTCATTGAACATTTCAAATTGCATAACTGGTGTCCCTTGAACAAGATTCCATTTTGAATCAAATAGTCTGCATACTCTACATGGTAAGCCTCGAAAAAGTTAGAACACACCTTATAAATATCTCTGAAATCATCATCATCCTTATACATTTCCTTCAATGAATAAATCCCTATACTTTGGAGTTGGATTTGTTGCACAACTTAAGTCCTTCAGCTCAATGCGTCTGCCACCCTATTGGAAAATCCTTTTTTATGTCTGATTGAGAATGTGTAGGCTTGTATTGATTCTACCCACTTCATGTGTTTGTGCCTAAGTTTCTCTTGGCTGTTTAAGAAACTTAATGCTTGGTTGTCTATGAAGACAACAAATTCTTTTGGAAGGAGGTAGTGCCTCCATTTCTTCAATGACTGGACTAAGGCATATAGTTCCAAGTCATAAGAGGAGTATTTCCTCTTTGCTTCATTTAGTTTCTTACTTGAAAAGGCTATATACGTCCCTTCTTGGCTCAAGACAACCTCTATTGCTAGGTTAGAAGCATCACATTCAATAGTAAATATCTTTTGAAAATCAGGAAAGACTAGGATGAGCTTCTCCATTACCGTTTTCTTCAGCATTGGGAAGGATTCTTTTGCATCTTTGTTCCACACAAGCTTGCACTTCTGTCCACCCTTAATGGTTTCAAGGATAGGAGCACACAACTGACTAAAATTCCTTATAAATTTTCTGTAAAAAGATGCAAGCCCATGAAAACTTCTGACTTCTATCATTGTCCTAGGAAAAGGCCAATTCAAGATGGATTCTACCTTCTCAGGGTCCATTTTTATGTCCCCTCCTAATACCACAAATCCAAAATATATGAGCTCTCCTTGCATAAAAACACATTTATCCAAATTGATGAAAAGCTTCTTGTCATGTAGCCTCTTTAGGACTAAGTTAAGATGCTCCAAATGTTCCTCCTTACTTTTGCTAAAAATAAGGATGTCATCAAGATACACAATGAAATTTTTTCCAAGGAATGGCTTAAGCACCTCATTCATGAGCCTCATGAATGTGCTAGGAGCATTTGATAGACCAAAGGGCATCACTCTCCACTCATACAAGCCTTCATTTGTTTTAAATGCAGTTTTCCACTCATCACCAGCCCTAATTACTATTTGGTGGTAGCCACTCTTCAAATCCACCTTACAATAGTACCTTGCACCTCCTAAGTGATCCAATAGATCCTCTATCCTAGGCATAGGGAATCTCTACCTAATTTGTATCCTATTTATGGCTCTAGAATGAGTGCACAACCTCCATGTGCCTTCCTTCTTAGTGGCCAAAAGAGCAGGTACTGCACAAGGAATGAGACTCTTAGTAATCAAACCCTTATCCAAGAGCTCTTGAATCTATCTTTCCATCTCCTTATTTTGTTTAGGAGTTAACTTGTATGCTACCTCATTTGGTAAGGTTTCTCCTGGGATCAAGTCTATGTTGTGACTTATGTCTCTGATTGGGGGCAACTCATTTGGTAAGTCTTTGGTCACAATATCCTTATACTAGTCAAGTAGGTCTGCAACTTCTTTAGGGCCTACTCTTCTCAGGGGTTTTACTTCTTTCTCAACCTTCTTAGGTCCATCATCCTTAGGAAAAATGAAAAAAGCATAGCAAGGGGTATTTTCTTCTTTCAAAGTTTTCAAAAACTCTTTTTCTCCTACAAAGAAAAATTTATAATCCTTTTGTTCCTCTGCAAAATCAGATAGTGGTAAGAATGTTACCTTTTCACCTTTGTGATTGATTCTATAGGTGTTCATCCTCCCATCATGATGAGCCTCCACATCATACTGCCATGGTCTCCCAAGTAGTAAATGGCAAGCATCCATTAGGACAATATCACAGAGAACTTTATCCTTGTAGTTTCCAAGTTGGAGTTCTACCCAAGCTTGCTCCTCTATGATAGTTTGCTGCTTCTTAGTTAGCCATGATACCTTGTAAGGGTTTGGATGTGGCACCCTTCTCAACTTTAGTTTCTTTACTGCTTCTTCTGACACCAAGTTGTCTGTAGAACCATTGTCAATCACCATCTTGCAAACTTTGTCTCCCACTTTGCATGTGGTTTTGAATAAGTTCTTCCTCTGAGGTGGCTCTTGTGTGCTTGGAGACTTAAATAGTGTCCTCCTCATCATAAGGAATTCTCCTTCCTCAGGTGGTACATAGGACCCATGTGTATTGTCTACATGGTTCTCTTCTTCTCTAACTATGTTTGCTCTTCTCTCTGCCTGATTTCTTTCATTCTCTGGAAACTTGGATGCTAAGTGCCCTACTTGGTTACATTTGTAACACTTTGGAGGTTCTAAACTTCTTCCTCCAAATCTTCCCCTTGAATCTCCTCTCCTTTGTCTAAAGCAGCATCTAGAACTACCTTCCCCAAAGGAGCTCTCCTGACTCTTTTCTCTATGACTGGTTTCTCCAAAATTTCTAGGAGATTGTCCTCTCCCATTGCTTGTCCCCCTTCATCTACTACCAAAGTCTCTCTAGCCTCTTCCTCTTCCACTTTTCTCTTGTCTCCTCTTAAGTTTTTCTTCCACTTTCAGTGCTAATTGATAACACTTTTGGAAAGTAATAGGGGAACACAAACTTAGTTCATCTTGGATGTTTATCCTCAATCCTTGTAGATATCTATGAAGCTTGACACTCTCTGGTTCAACCAACCTAAATTTCATGGTAAGCTTTTGGAATTTTTTAGTATAACTTGTGATGTCCATCTTTTTCTATCTTAGGCTTTGTCTCTTCTTATGAAGTTGAACTTCATAGTCCTCAGGTACATAGGCTTCCTTCACCAAGGTCACCATCTTCTTCCAAGTGCTTACTAGATTATTTTCCAACTTCACCCTCTCTGCTTGAGTGAAATTCCACCAAGTAAGGGCAGATCCCTTCAACTTGGACTTTTCTATCTTAACCTTCTGATGCTTTGGTATCTCCTCACAGTCGAAGAAACTAGTGAGTGCATCAATCCAATCCATGACTTCTTCTAGATCCATCTTCCCATTGTAGACAGGTAGGTCAATTTTTGTATCCATGGTTCTTCTCTCCATGGAATTCAAAATATTCAAGAGCAGCTTCTATTCTGCATGGATTTCTTCTTCTTCATCCTTCTGCGAAGGAGTCTCTTCATCGCTCCCCTCCTCTTCAATTCTAGAGTTCCCACTACTCCGTTTCTTGACTTTTTCCTTGAGCCTTTCCTTTTCCTACCTCATCAACTTCCTCTCTAAATCATGCTCTTTCACCACCCTTAGTAGTTCAGCATTGGTCATCATATTAGGAAGTTCACTATCATCTCCTCCTTCATACATGATTGCAACTTGTCTTCTTCCAAAGATCTACTAGTTGATCTGATACCACTTGGAGAAGAGCCCCAAACTATGTCAAAAATGCCTCTCTAGGGATCTATAACACCCCTACTCCCACACAATCTAGGGCTCTACTAAAGTGTTCCCAAAACCCACATTTACAAGACTAGGTCTTCCGTTAGCCTTCAACATCCAAAAGGGGAAAAATAGGACACAACTAGAACCAAGTAATCTACAGATGGAAAAAGGGTTCTATCAATATTAGATCACCATATTAGATGAAAAGAAACACAAATCCCTCATTAAGATATCTTTGAGACTCAATTTAGACACCTAAACCACCATAGGGCTACAAGGAGAAAATATAGATTTCTAGGGGAAAATTACTTGGAACTCCACTACAGAAAGTCTTAACCACCCTCAAAGTCTTTAATCCATCCACCAAGAACACCTTCCAAGCTAGGGTTCTTGATAAATCCCCCAACTCCTACTGTCCTCAATTTCCTCCTAGGCCTAATAGGGCTAATAGGTCACTTTTCCAATGTAACTACTTGAATCTCGATTCACTTTGTCATCCCAACAATTGGAATATTTTAGGGATCTTACAAAACTTTTAAATCCAAGGGTTTAGACTTCCATTCCACCCCTGGCCTGAGTTGTGCCTCAAAAGCTCAATTTTGGATAGTCACATATGAATGCCTTTCCAGAAGATTCAATCCTTTCTCCCTCCATTGACTACCTCCTGATCAAAGACCTCAAAATTCTTAAAGTAAATCCTCCCCCCTTTCTCTCCCAAAGGCTTAGAATTTTCCCAAGGTGGAGTTTCTGGGAAAGAGGAAATTAGTGTCGAAACCCTAGTTAGGGCCTCCTACAGACTAGTGAGCAATCAAAATTTGATAACTTTCAACCCTCTGAAATTCAAGAATTCAAACCATTTGGAACATTTTACCAAGACACTAGTTAAACTTTTCCAACCCTTCAATGGTGCATTGGGATCTGTATCAAACTGTACAAATCCAAAAAATAGTTAGAAATACATAAAATAGTTTGGATTTTATTGATTTCAATGGAAAAACTTTACAAATTGTCCACACAAATTATGTAGAGAGGTTTTTCCACCATTACATATCATTCCCAAGTGGTTCCAACTGACAAAGGTGGTTGTTAATGCTGAGATTCAAAAGTTGCAACTTTTTGCAAAAGTTGCTCTATGCAGTATTGACAACTTTTTGCAAAAGTTGTCAATCCTAACTAAAATTGTAAAGTTCAGTGTTTTTACACCATAGGGTATCTTAGAAGGCCTAAAATGAAATTCCCATCCTTCCTTAGGTCCCCTAGACTATTCTAGCCTACTCTACCCATAAGTGTCCAAATTGCTAATGTGGACAACTAAGTTTATAAAATCACTTAGTGTCCCCTTGTCTTACATTTTAGGACTCATTGAAAACCTTGGATCTAATATCCAATCACCATCCTAACCCTTGTTGTTTAGATCCACTGATGTTCTTGCAATGGATGAACTTGACAGTTCTCCTGCACCAACACTCTACTAAAGTTGGAGAAAGAGAGAAACTACAAACAAGCAGTCGAGGAAAAGAAATGATCAGAGTGACCAACATGGAGAAATCCTTCTCTGACTATGTGGATAAGCTGGTTGAATAGTCTTCTTCTCACTTGGATAAGGTGCCAGAACTCCAACAGTTGAGTGGGTGCATCTATAATGCTATGGAAGAGTTGAAGGATCAGGTAGATGCATTTAAGAACCTGACCAAAGATCATTCTAGGTGGATCATCAGATATGCCAATGTCCATATCAATAGACATGAAAAGATAATCCTGGTCATCACAGCCGTCACCGCCTATCGGGCGAAAATAGATAAGGAGAAGAAAATAGAAACATAAATATTCCCTCTTGTACAAATTTTGATAGAGCTTGTAATGGATAAACATTTGTTTATCATTTTTGGTTAGGGAAGTTAAACTATTTTAGTTACCTCTTTTTGTAACGGTCAAACTCTGAAAATCTATATGTACAATTTTGAAAATCAATAGAAACGTCAACTAAATTTTGGTGTGAAGAACTTCATTTTTGCCAAGTCAAATTCATTTATGTCTGTATGCCAATATTTTAACTGTTCCATTGCATTTATCTTTCTGTCAATTTGAACGTTTCTTTAAATTGGATTTACAGTTCAATATTGAACTAAAGTTCTATATTATGATTTGATATGGTTAATTGAGGGGAAATCTGGGTGTCATCCATAGATTATGAGAAATGTTCTTATGAAATAGATTGATTCATCATCATTGAGTTATCATTCAGATTTTAGTTTAGTGTTTGCATCTTCATTGTCAGTTCTTGCATTGTCGATTTTAGGATCTTATATGATTTATAAAGTCTTGAAATTTGGCTAGATAGAAATTTGAATCTACTTTCCTGAGCTAGTTCCTGTCTAGGCCTAGTTCGGATTGCCTCTTTTGTTCTTAGGTTAAGAATAAACCCCTTTGGATTAGGAAAGAATGAAATTCATTAAAGATTAATCACTTAAGGGAGCTGTACCTTGAATTTTAGAGGGAAATTAGTTATTCAGTTACATTTCTAAACTATTGTATTCGATTGTTTCTTTAAGATTTGGGTATTTTAGAGTTAAAGTGAAAAAGAACAATATATTTACTAAAATATTTTTGGTGACTCTACTGAGGAGAGGAATAGTCGCTAGACCATAATCAATATCATGAGGGATAATGGTACTTCCTCACGATAATTTGATTCCTGGGTTGTAACCAAACCTCAGATTCCAAGATGATCAAGAGGATATCATTTCCTCATTGAATACTTTTGTCTAGAGACACAGAAGAAATACTAAACATTATAGAAATTCTAGTCAAGTGCTCGAACAAGAAGAAGTAAGAGCAGAAGCACTTGAACAAGCCATTCAAAGGAGGAATTTTCAAATAGAACAATGCCTTGAAGAGTGTGAGGCTAGATTGCCAAACTAGTGGAAATCCTGGAGCCTAAAAGATTTCTTAGAAGTATAAGGAAAGAAGGTGGTAGAGACCTAGTCTTTGAGAGACTTGCAGAGATTGACTTTGCCCTGCTTGAAGTACCTTGTCAGAGGGATAGAAATACTAAAATAAAAAGTAGACCTCCTTCACCTCCCAAACAATCATCCTTTTTGTCTACCACCTGTCAAGTGCTAACCTTTCACGGAGTAGTTTCTCCTCTTGTTGTAAACCTAACACCTTATCTACCTCAAGTAGTTATGGAAATCCCTTGGGCCACCGCAGTTGGTCCCCTACAATTAGAAACATATAACCCAATGCCCTCAGGGTCTAGGAAGAATTTTCCCAAATTCTCTGGAGATGGGACAGTATCTATAGATGAACACATTGCTACTTTCATTGCAACCATTAATATATTAGCAGTACGAGAAGAAGATGTTGTTGTCAGATTATTTGTTGAGACCCTTGTGGAGGGTGCAACAAATTGGTTTTATCATTTTCCACTCTCTTCTATTATGGATTGGGCTTCCATGAGAATGAATTTCAAAAGGAGGTTTAAAACTACTGAAGATGAGCATGCCTTGTTAACACAATTGAATTCAATAAAAAAAGAGCCTTCAATAAGCATCAGAGATTTTGTTTCTAAATTTAAAAAGCTAGTTAAACATATCCCAACAGCTAATCAGCCTACTATAGGTAATTTGAAAACTTTTTTTATAAGTGCTATGTCTCCTGATATCAGTTATGATTTGAGAAGGAAAAACCCAACCAATTTGGATCTTTCCCAGAGGAATGCGGTAGAATTAGAAGATCACATGATCTTGGCAGGAAAATGGAAATGAGAGATACAAACTCAAGCTAGCACCAGTAACACCACATCATCAGATGATATTATCTAGAAATTGTCTAATGAGTTCATTGCTTTCAAAAGACAACTTCCAAGATTTAACAATCCTTACCAGTGGAATTTTTAAGATCAGCCCGTGAGAAACAGTGATACAAGGAATAATGATGGGAAAATATTACAATTGACTGCTCCTCCACAAAGGATAGCCATAAAAGCCCCTCCTAAAAGGGGAAACATGTGTTATTTTTACCAGACAATAGATCATGATGGAGAAATCTACCCCAATGCATCTCGTGCCTGGCAGATGCATCAAACAGATGAATGGAATGCTGGAGTATTTTGTGCTGAATCAGATTCATGCTCACATGGTGACTCTTAAAACTTATTTTTTGAGTACGTATTAGATTCAGAATGAGATGTGGCATGTATGCTACTATAGATGGGACATCTTATGCAATATTTACCCCAAATCAGAAAGATAAAGTCCCTGTCTTCCAAAGGGTAGTGAGGCATCTACTTCTTACTCTAAATTTGCCAACCAAGGAGTGAAAACTTTGCAACCCGGTAAGGAAAAAAATTCTTTTGTTATTATTCAATTCTGGAAAGATTCCAGAATTCTAATTTCTCCAATAGACTATCTAAAGTCTAATCCTGTTGAATTGCAAAAATTAGTGGACTTTTGTAAAGGAGACACCCAAGATTTAAATAAAAACATTATAGCTTCAATAGAAGAAGAGTCTATTTTGGTGGGTCTATTTGAAAAAGGAGAATCATCAGTTTTGGCTACTTCCCTTGGGCGAAAGCCCCACCCTTTCTATCTGCCATTGTTTATAAATGGTTGCAAGTTGAGTAATTGCATAATAGACTCTGGTGCCTCAAATAATGTGATGCCATCAACTATAGCTAAAGTTTTAGTTCTCACTCTCACAAAGTCCCATGGTAGATGCTACTCCATGGATGCCAAAGAGGTCCCCTTGATTGTGAATATCAAAGATGCCCTAGTGGCTCTAGCAACACACCCCAAGAAGAGAATGTTATTAACTATATTGGTTGTTGATATACTTGCTAGTTACAGTTTTTTCTTAAGCAAGAGTTTTTGTAGAGATCTAGGAGGGAAAATAAAGCTAGATTGGTCTCAAGCTTTGATCCCAGTGGGTAACAAAAAGATAAAATTGGTTCACGAAGAGAAAGCAAAGTTCACAGTACTAAAATTTGATGACCCTAAAGCCCAAATTCTGTACCAAGAATTGGAGTTTTGTAACTACATGTTATTCATAGATAATCATGAAGAAGAAGCCAAACCTAGAGAAAAGAAAGATTAGCCTTTCTCTGAAGAAACCTCACCACAAAATTTGACTTTGGAGTTCGATGGTAGTTGTGCATTGTCAAGATCCGGTGCAGGCATTGTCTTGATATCACCAGATGGAGAATGTGAGTCCATGGCTTACAAATTGGAGTTTGGGAACACCAATAACACAATAGAGTAAGAGCCCCTGCTTCTAGAAATTATTGCTACAAAAGATACAGGTGTGAAAATCCTAAGGGCTTGAGGTGATGCGGAGTTAATTATGTGCCAAGTTAAAAATCAATACTCTGTGAAGAATCATAGATTAAAAACCATTGGAACAGGGTATGGGAAGAAATTGAAGCCTTAGATACATTCTTTATTGAATATGTGCCAAGAGAGTTGAATTCTAAGGTAGACTCCTTAGCAGTATCAGCCTTATTGCTCCTCCCTCATCTAAATTTCAAGGATAAGAAATATCAAATAGAAGTGATGTATAGACCATCTATACTTGACAATGTAGAAGATTGGCAAGTGTTCAAAGATGATCAGAATATCCTTCTCTTTTTAGAGAGCGGTGATGACTTTCATAAAGATGCTCCTGGTAGTCATAAAGAAGATCATCAGAACAATCAAAAGAGATAAGTCGGGTATCATTCAATTGCAAGGTAATATTATCCCTCCTCATTTTGTTACACTCAAAAAACTCTTCAATAGGCATGATACCTTTGTTAAAAAGAAGAGGGTCGAGAGGTGTCCTACCACTGGAAAATATGAAGGAATAAGCATTGGAAGTGAGAAATACCCAAAGATGATCAACATTGGGAAATGCTGTACTAAGGAAGAAAGGGAAGAAGCCAGAAAGCTCTTCCTAGAATACCAGGATGTCTTCGCATGGATTTATGAAGATTTAAAAAGCTTCATGGATGGAAGATTCAAACATCAAACTCCTCTAAATCTTGACACTATTCCATTCCAATAGAAACAATGAAGTTATAACACCAAGCTTGCGGATGCAATTTTTAGGGAAGTTGATAAAATGCTAAAGGCTAAGATCATATATCCTATCCATCATTCAACCTGGGTAGAAAATATAGTTCTCGTGAGAAAGAAAAATGGAGAAATAAGGATCTTTGTGGACTTTAGAAACCTTAATCAGTCTTCCTTGAAAGATAATTATGCTCTTCCTAACATGGACCACCTGTTGCAGACCAAGGGCGGAGATGAAATGATGTCCATGCTAGATGGCTTCTCAGGGTACTGTATGCACCCTAAAATGGTCACCTAGACTTTGGGCCCCATTTCTCAATTTATCAAATCCCTGAATCAATATTTTCAAATATCAACAATATCAATTATATCAATTTCCTTGATCAAATCATAATCAATTCAATATTTCCTAAGGTTTGAGCCTTATTTAATTTAAAAAGAGAAAAAATAAAAATAAAAATATTATTTAATTAAGAGAACATGCTCTCTTTTAGTTAATTAAAAAACTCTTTTAATTAAATAATAAAATCACTTTATCCTAAGCCTTTATTTAATTAAAAGGAATTTCCTCCTCTTTTATTTAAATAAAAAATCCTCACTTTTCTTCTTATCCTATGTTGC
>MU226199.1:986625-1034034 GCA_018584345.1 Thuja plicata
TCAGGTTATCTCTTAGAAGTTTTAACCAAATTTCTTGTAGACACAAACAATTCGGGAAAGGATAATGTTTAATCTATATTTGAGTCTAATCTACCTATTCTAAAAATGCATATTCTACTGAGGAGAACAGGAGCAGAATCATACATGGACAGCAAATAGAATTGCTTATGCTACAACTTCTAACATGGAATAGAATCCAAGCAGGAATTATAGTTCCACACACAATTGTACTTTCTATTCTGATGCACCTAAATTACTGAATGAATAGGAGAAGAATTATACATGAGAAGTAAATAGAATCACTCTCACTGCAACCACTAACATGAAATAGAATCCAGTAGAAAACTGCAGCTTCACATACAATTGTTCTATCTATTCAAATGCAAATGAGAAACTACAACGATGCAACAAACATGAGACAAAGCCTCTGTAAATAGAATCACTTCTGCTTCATTAACAAGTTTTCCGACCTTGTATATTGATTTATTCTTCAGAATTTATAACCTTTACAATACATTAGGCTTCTAAGAACCAATGACCTTCCCTCTTCCTCAAATACAAAGAGACAGAATATAAAGAGAAAAACTTTTCAAATCTGAGAACTCAAACAGTCATTATGAATCTGAAACTCTTCATCTTCAGCCAGCATTATCAAGTTGAATCCATTGTGCCATGGAGTCGAAACATCATTTTTCTGCACTGCAAGATATGAGACGGAGGGTTTTGGTAAACTGAGTGTACAAATGGCTACGACACACCTAATTTTGGATTTCCCGCTTGGACCATCTACGAGCACTATTGCAAAAAATTAGAAAAGTACTTCTCCATTGCGGAGAATTGGAAAAGTGCTTCTCCGGCAGAAAATAGAAAAAGTGCTTCTCCAGCGGAAAATGGGAAAAGTGCTTCTCCAGTGGAAAATGTAGAGGGAGGTGCGAAATCCGTAGGATGTGAAAATCCTTCTTTGTGGAAAATCGCCAAAGGAGGGCGAAACCCACAAAGAGTGAAAATCCTTCTTTGCGGAAAATCACCAAAGGAGGGCGAAACCCGCAAAGTGTGAAATTCTCCTTTACCTGTCTTTCTGCACGTCATTCTTAAGTGCGCGGGCTACTTAACTTAAAGCACATGTTTTATTTGATCTCTTAAAACAACAACATGATATTCTTTTTTTTTTTTTTTAAATTGGGCCCACCTTATTACGACTATGCTTGCGGAAAATCACCCGAGAGGGGCGAAACCCGCACAGTATAAAATTTGCCTTTGTGGAAAATCACCAAAGGGGGGCAAAACCCGCACAAGGCAAAGTTCTGCTTTTCTACCTTTGCGGAAAATTACCTTCTTAGGTAGAATTCCGCCACAGAGAAGATGATTTCTGAAATCCCGCCGAGCTCGTTCTCGCTCATTTCTTAAACAAATTGCTTGTCGTCTATTGCATTAGGATTGTTGAGATTTGTAGAATTGATCCATACCAGTCTTCGGTCTCTGCCTGAGAAAGAACATCAATTGGAGCATAAATCTTTGCTGGGTTAGGATCTACAACCTACCCAAATATGAAAAGACTTCAGAATAACCCGCCCGGCTAAGAGAAGGAAAGGCAATGACAGGGAAACTTGACAAAGATAGCCTACCTAAGAAAGACTTAGACATAGAATCATACTGACTTGACATGACCATATGAATCCAATATTGCAAAAAGGGGTGACTAAAAGTCACACAACAATACGGTAACCCAAAATCTGAAGTCAGCTTTATACTCTGTTTCCTAAACTGCTAGTGGCACATAATCTTTCTGTAACTTCTCCATAATGTCATACCATACCATGCGTGTATAGAGTAAGCTTGATGAAATATAATAAAGCTTAAGTATAAAGGCACATATTTTGACTTTATTGTACGCACGTGTGCTGGTGCTCTGATCAACTGCATATCTCTATACTACTCTGTTTTCTATACTTAGCCAATTTTGATCTGCAAAGTTTATTGTCAAAACTTCATATGACTTTGTTTCCATAATGAAAACGTAAAATAAGTCATATACAACCTGAGTTTCAACTTGCCAACAATCTCCCCCTTTGTCATTAATGGCAACAAAGGAATGTGGCCAAGTTGCTTAAACTTTGACTTAACAACAAAAAATTGTATATCATAACTTTGGCTATATATATCATACTCCTTATATACACTACTCCCCCTTTGACAATAATGAAAAAGGTGTCAAAATTTTTAAGTCTCTAGGTACTTACTCAGAGTACACATCTAGATACGCAATCTGAAGAGTCTTGATCTCTTGCTACCAAAATGCCTTGAGTGCATCAATAGGCTAAAGATGGGCGCATAAGGCATATGTGAGCTTCTGCATTTTTGTCAAATCCATGGAGGGACCTTGATCATATGTGACAATTGTTTCATCTATCTATTTTATGTTCTCATTCAAGACAACTAAGGAGGGCGCAAGTGCATTTCTTTGTTGTGTTTGCCTAGTCCTTATCTTGTTGATTTCTACCTTGGCCTTTTCAATATTTTCTATTTGAACTTGATAGATGTTGTGGCAAATGTTGATGTCTTGGGAGGATGTTTCATTTGATTTCCTGATGTAGCTTTTAATCAAATATGTGATATAGTAGGTTTACTCCTGTCTAGGTAAAGATTAGAGACTTTACCAACAATGTGGAAGTATAGGTAGATAATCAAAGAGCCAAATCTGAATATTTTTCTCTTGTCATGCTTGATAGCTCTAATGTTCTCAATGAGTTGTGCATGAAATATATCATAGAGATTATACTGTGTGTTGTCTATTTCCATCCTTATTGTTTCCAGAACTATAGTTGCGGATACACTATTCAGTCTGCTTGCATGCTGAAACTTGTAACCAAGTATCATGGTGAGGAGTTTGACATTTTCTTCCACAATTGGATCAACAGTCATCCTGTGCCTATCACTTCTAGATAAGCAAGCCTACTCAACCTATTTCTTTACATCCTTTCCAGTAGGAAGAATGGGTCCAACCTTGGAAAGTCCAGTCATCTCAAGAATGAGGTCAGCAGCAATGCAGATAGGAACTTCACCAATAAAATGCAGATCATCATTTATCCTACTGAGTAGAATTTTAACCCATTCTGGTTCATAGAACTCATGTACATTTGTGTACTCAAAAATAGGGTTATCAGTGAGATGCAATTATTCATCCTTGAATGAGTAATCTGGTTTCATCATTGATGCCATGAGTGTTGTTATTCTATTGTCACCAATAGACTCCTTCTTACAATAGATGTAAGCGTGAATGTCCTTTACATGCATGACTCCTAGCGGAGTCTTGGAGAATGCCCCATCTACATCATCTAGCACAGACTTGAATGGATGCTTCTTAAACACATATCTCTTTTTCTTAGAGATGTCAAACACTGTAGGAGTATCCATTTCTTACTTGTAACTTGGTTAAGTAGGGTTTCAAGAGATTTTTAAATGACATGTCTGCCAGGGTTCCATTTCAACTTCGATTTGTCTTGCTAATCAACCAATGGGTTATCCTTCAACACTTTGATGCTAACTTCTACTATTCTGTCTAAATTCTCAATCACGAATGCAAAGTGAGGATAAAAGATCTTTTACTAACTTATATAAAAGGTTATTGCATTTAATGCTTTTTGCCGTAACGCAATTTAATGTGAATTTCAATCTTTGTTATTTTTAAAGTACAAGCTATGCATCCATGCATACTTCCTTAATTCATCACCAAACAAATGAATCCATAGGTGCATAGTCAAAGGTGAGTATACCAACCCCACAGGGGTTTAGAGCTAGAATAGCCCCCTTAATATCATGAGGGTCAACTAAATAGAAGTAGAAGTTTCTTCCACTATGGATGCATCTACTACCTTGTTAACATCATCATCTTTCTTTACTTCAACCCATATTTTACCTGAATCTTTTGTAGCTTTTACAAACTTGACTTCTTCAGTTTCTTCAAACAATGATCCTTTAGGATTTTCTTGTTTTTGTGTTCTGGACCTGTAAAACCTTGAGATATGTCCTACTTTGTTACATGAGTGACAAATGATTTGAGGTCTATTGATATTGTTTATCATGCTGCACTTCTTGGCTGTGTGTCCATCATAATAACATATCTGACATGTAATGTTCTAATAGTTTCTCTGAGGTTGATTTCTCTGATTGTATTGAGTCGTATTTCTTTGGTTCTTTTGTGACTAATTTCTTTGACTTGTTCTGTAATGTATAGCCCTATGACCAAATTTATTATAGGAATAACAATAACCATTAAAGGGTCTTACCTTTTTACAATCTCTTTCCATGTGTGCATGTTTGTTACAGTCATAACAAGTTTGGTTAACTAGATTGTGTTCATCTTTAGGAGGTTTAGCTTTAGCCTTTGCAAGATTATCAATTTTCTTTTCTTTTGTAGATCCTTCTTGTGCTTTCTTTCCTTTTTGCATTGCATTGATTTTAATTTGAGCTACACTGTATCCAACACTAGTAGTATCACCTTTTATCTTTTGTGCATAAAGTTGTGATTGAATTAGATCAGAACTTGTGCGTAATTTCTCAATTTTGTCTTTTGCTTATGTTAGTTCAGATTCTATATTTTTCTTGATGTTTTCCAACTCCAAGATCTTCATATTTTCTTGCATAAGTTCTTTATCTAATTGTTTACTTTCTTTGGTCTTTTCTTCAATAGCTGTTAGGCTATTTGTAAGCTGTTCATTCAGATCTTCAATCTTGTCCTTCAGAGACATGTTTTCTTCATTCAGCTTTTCGACCATTTTTCCCAAATCATTTGTAGAGAAATATTTCAGATCTTTCCTTAATTTTTTTATAAGCATTTGAGAGCCATCAACTTTTAGTTGAAGTTCTTCATTTTCTTTTTCAGATCTGTCAAGATCATCAAGGGCTGCTTCAAGATGCTTTTTTAGATGTTTCTCTGCTGTTGAATCCATGATCTCCTCAAGTGGTTAGACTTTCTTTCAGAGGACCAGAGCTCTGATACCAATTGTTAGAAACACTGAGAGGGGGGGGGGGTGAATCAATGTTTGTCAATTATCTTTATTTCAAAAACTTTAAAATTACATCAAATAGCTAACAAATGAAGCATAACACAATAACACAAAACACAAGATATGATTATGTGGAAACCTTGATTAGAGGAAAACCTTGGTGGGAATTAGTACCCACAAATGATTGTACTATTCTTATGAAACTGTTAGAGTTCCTTTTCCTTGTTAGGAGTAGTTACAATGCAAGTATAATGACCCTATTAGGAGTCTTTACAAAACCCTGTTAAAGGTGGTTGGCTCACTGCTAGAGCTCACTACTCAATAGGATGAAGGCTACAACCTTCTGGTAATAGATATATACTATATCAGAAGATGCACTTCTGTAATGACACTATTGTCTGATCAGTTCCATTTATGCGCTGATGTTTTAAACTCTTGAAGACTTCTACTTCAGACTTATTTTCTTATATTTATCTTTTGAATATCTTCTCTACTTATTTTCCATTCACAGACCTAATAAAAAAGTGCATGTCTAGTATATATACATGCCTGAATAGACACGACCAAAAACAAGACCTTAGTCAGCCCAAAAACAACATACACAACACTTCCAAACAAATTGGCTTAAGCATGTTTACATGAGTTTTAAAGACATATTTACAAACATATTACAATAGGTGCATGGCCATTACAAAATATAAAATTATACATACATGCACTAGTGCTCTAATCAACTGCATATGTCTGTACTACTCTATTTTCTATACTTAGCCAATTTTGATCTTCAAAGTTTACTGTCAAAACTTCATATGACTTTTTTTCCATAATGACAACACAAAATAAGTCATATACACCCTAAGTGTCAACTTGCCAACATGGATTTCTTGAACTAGGTAGTGACTCCGATAAGTTTACCTTGGATTGATTAGGGGAAATTTTTTGGATTTGATTATGCTTGGGAAAAGTGAGAAAGCAATCCCATAAGGGACAAAGCAAGCTTGCAAGAACAAAATAGTTTTGGATTTAATATCTTTGGTAAAAGTCTTGTAAATTTAAATGTGTATATTCTAAAAGTGTTTTTCGCTGGTTGTGTAACATTGAAAACAAGTACAAGTAGCTCTACCTTATGAAATTATCTTAGCTTAAAAAACCTTTTCCCACAAACTTAGGTACACATCCAAGAGCTAATTAGAATATGACCATTGAAGACCACACAATGGGTCTAACAATTCTGTATTAGCCAACTCAAAATGCTCAAGGTGACATGATATGGTGAGTGCCTTGGGGATGTTCTGATTAAGTAAAAATAGGTTTTACAAGGACCCAAAACCTTTCAACAAAGTTATACAAATATTCAAAGAAAGTACAACAACAATTGTGCCGAGGCACCAAAAAAAGACAGCAGACAAAAGAATCCAGCTGACAGACTAGCTAGCAACAATCCCGAAGATAAACATGATAAACATGGACAACACAAAAAAGGGGAGGGCCCAACAAAAGACAACTACATGCCATCAACCATTTCCTAGGCTTGAGTCACCATAACCTCCATCTAACTGATAGTATTTTTGAGGTCAGCTTTGTCCTTCTCTTTTTCCTCCCTTGGGCTCATCTTTTTGGTGCTAGCCCTTGTGCGAGTTCTTGGGCCAGCCAGATGCTTGACAGCTTGGCCATCCTTATCTCCAGTATCTTTCTCTAGCTTCTCCATTAAACTCTTGGCCTACCCTGTATAAGCTTTGAGACTCTTCAGAGATTGGTCCCCGATCTTATGAACCGTGTCCTCTAGCTTCTCCACCTTGGCCTTCAGGTTCTTGATCTTCCTCACTCTGTCTTCTTCAGCAGCTCTATCCTCAAATTCCTTGAACTGCTTTTCCAATTGTCTGACTCTGTTCACCAATTCAACCTGTGCTTCCAAATTCTGATAACCTCTTTCATTTCCCCCAGGCACAAAGCAACAGATTTCTCCCCAATACCAACACATTTTAAGATGTTCATTTCCCCCCTGATACCCTCAATTTGATTCTTTAGGTTAGCATTATCACCTAATAGTTTGCTTATTAAACCAGCCAAATCTGTAATGCAAGCTTTACCATGGACTAAATCCTCAGGTTCAAAATTATTACCTGTATCATCATTGTGGTGGGTTTCCTCCTTCCCAATGTTCTAATTTTCAAGTCCCTTCCCAGAATCCTCCTTCATAGTTTCTTCTTCCTTCTGCTCTTTACTCTCCATGCTCTCAATAGGGTTAGTATCATCCTTGCCCTCATCCTTCTCCTTGTCATCCTCCTCATCCGAGGAAAGCATGATTTTCCGCTTGCTGGGATTTTTCCCTTTGCAAATTTTCATATCACCCCTCTTTCTTTTCTTAACCCAAGATTTGGGTTTAGTCCCCTTCTCTTCATCCTTGGTGTCCTTTTTAGTCTCAGTTTCCTCCGTTGGAGTCATCTTCCTAGCCTTAGTATTAATTTTTCCCTTTTTCTTTTTTGTGTCACTCTCCTTAGAGCTATCATCCTCCGTATCCTTCTCAGTATTAGAAATTTTGATGTGGGTTTTCTTCTGGATTTTTGAGGAAGAAGACCCCTTTTTTATTCCCTTCTTAGGTGTTTTATACCATTTTTTCTCCTCTTCCTCATCCTTAGTGTCTTCTTCATACATACTTTCCTCCTCATCTCCTTCCTTATCTTCCTCATCCTTCTGAGTGCCTTGGGGATGTTACTATCCTCCTTGCACAAATATTATCAATATTTCAAAGGTAAACCAGGTAGGTTACTTTTCTAGAGTGCTTTTTAGTGAGGGCATATGTTCACAACTAGCCCTTGTAGTCCCGTAAATAGGATTGAGGCCTATATCCATACAAGTACTTAGATAATGTAGTCCTACACGCAAGATTGAGGCCTCATAGCCCTACAATTATGAAGCATAAGAATAAATTTTTAGAATAGCTAATGTTGGAAATTAGTTGAGTAACTAAGAGGGGAGGGGTGAATCAGTTACCAAAAAAACAAATCCAAGTCCCTTAGATGTCTTAAAATTTTTTGTCACTGTTGCTTGGTTAACACATATATTCTACTGTCACTCGGTTAACATAGTAAATATTAAGATATTAACTGTGATTATCTTTTAGTAATTAATTTCAGAAACATAAACCATAAAGAAAATAACATGTACATAGATAACACCAAGATTTAACGTGGAAACCAAATATGGGAAAAACCACCAATTGAAACTAGTCACTATTTTTTATTCTTCTGAAGTGAGCCCTGTGTTGCCCCATTTTTGTTCTGCAAACCTATGGACAAAAATGGATATTTGGTGTGTAGTAGTGGTCTTGAACACATTGTGAAAGTCATGAGTCCAAGTCTAGTTTTTCCCTTTAGGCTAGGGAAACCTTTATCGGATTTTCCTGAATTGCCTTCTCCTTTGTAAGCCGGGGGGTTGTTATCTAGAATCATGACATTTTGGGTAGGTTAAGCTCCCAAATCTGATAAAGGTCACAATTTGAAGGTTTCTAAAATTGATCTTATGTGATTCTAAAATATTTAGCTTTGATACTTCATCTTTTATTATCGGCAAAAATTGGTTTTGTGCTTCTCCCTGGTGGATAATCACCTACAGAGTGCCTTTTCCAGATTCAACAATTCTTAAAGTCTCAACGGTCAGTGGAACTGGAAGAAAGATGATTGAGGCTAGAAAGACTATGGCATTCAGAATGAATCCCTACAGGCCAGCAAGATGATCAAATGATGATAAATCAGAGATCAAAGGTTGTCGGCAGAAAAGTGGAAAGTAGCTTCTCCACTACCTCAATAGGCAGGTTTTAACCCGTAAGATGCATTTTTTGCCAGATTGTCATATACAAT
This sequence comes from Thuja plicata, assembly GCA_018584345.1. Classification (NCBI taxonomy): domain Eukaryota; kingdom Viridiplantae; phylum Streptophyta; class Pinopsida; order Cupressales; family Cupressaceae; genus Thuja; species Thuja plicata. The sequence goes on from MU226199.1 coordinate 995,492, forward strand.
ATTTATAAAGTAAAATAAACCTATGAGGGAATTCAAGTCATAAAGAAAGAAGATGAAATTGTAACATGCCATTTTAATATTGTAACAAGTCAGAATTTCTCCGTGGCGGATTTCCGAATAAGGAGTGCTCCAACAGTGTTTCTTTGCCTAGAGGAGAAGTGGAAAAGTAATAATCCATTGCCTCAAAAAAATTACCATTACAGTTATCTAAAGTGAAAACATGTTTCTTAATGGCCTGTAGAGGTATGGTAATTAATTCAAATAAAGCCATTTTGCTTCATAATAATTTTTTTCATAAATGCTTAAGTCTTTTCATTTGTGTGGTGCGGGAAGTCGGCCGTTAATGGTAAGAAGTTAGAAGTTATAAAATTAGTGAAGTGTTTCAAATGGGAGTTATCATCTGTTTGACAAATTGTCTTAATTGAAACCTCTGGCAACAATTATTCCTTGTTTTCATTTTTTTTTTTCCTTTGATAGATTCCTAAGTTCTGATTCAAATATATCAAAGCATGGCAACCAAATTTATGGGGTTTGATGGGATGAACGAAATTACTTCTAACTGACAATAAATCACGGATACCTCTTTGAGATTCTTTGATATGCAAAGCTTTCACAGCAGGTTGAATGATGAGAGAATACATCCCATTACTAAAAAGCTAAAGGAGAGTGGGTTGGTTGAAAGCGCCGGCTTCCCTGTTGCAATTCAAGCTCCAGAGCTTGTTAGAGAATGCATAGCTTGTTATAATCTAGACACTAAGAAAATTCCCTTGCCTGATGACATGGTTCTTCTATCTATTGGCCGTGACTCCATCCAGAACTCCCTTCATATTTTGGATCAAGAAAAATACTCGGAGATGACCTATAGTCGGGAGGTTACTGAGTATGGAGCGAAGAAGGCTGTGTGGAAGAAGGAGATAATGAAGACATGGTTCCAGGAGTCAAGGAGTGCCAAGGTAAAGTTTCCCAAAACATTATACAACACAAAAATGAAGTAAAAAATCATGGATATCCTGGTATTGATCCATAGGATCAGAGGTGAGAGAGATGCAATTAATTTCATTAAGCACCATTTATTTCTAGTTTAGGTGATTTTCTCTTAACATAATTTCATTGATTGGGCTCATATGGTAAGTGAAAATCTCTCAAATGCCCTAAATAGATCTAAGCATTAGAATGAGTTCTATATGTCCTCAGTTTTGCTATAAGAATTATCAGAAGATGTTAAGAGTTATGAGTTCTTCCCCTATTTGTAATTGCATAACAATTATAATGAATATCTCAAAGTTAATGATGCATTTACAATGAGACTGTGCAGGGAGTTACAAGGTTTCTTGGAAAGGATATTTTCTCTGAAAACCATGGCGTTCATCATTCAATTTGGAGCTTATTTTATCCAATTTTTGAATTTCTTGTACATTCATCTTGCAAGATTCAAAGATTTCCCTTTGAAGCTTCCCAGGTATCCCGACGACATGATCGTGCTGGTTGAAGTGATGAGGAAAGAAGTCCAGGTGAACTTGATTTGTGCAGGTGCTCAAAAGAAGGGCTATGATTTCCTAATGACTATTAGAGCCTAGAGTTTTGCATCATGGTCCGATGCGAAGAATGTTTTGAAAGCATTCTCAAATAAGTTTCAATTGGAAACATATGATATTCTAAGGCCATAGTATGATCTTGTGAACTATGCCCAAGATTACTTACAAATGGGTCATTCTATTCATCACATTTATAAAATATAATATTATTGGGCCAACTGCAAAGATGATCTAGAAAGCAGGGATCGGTTCTATGCAAGATTAAATATTGAACAAATTAAACAGTTCAAAGTTAAGATTGCAGTTGAAGGCATAGAAGATGACGGAAAACACATGTATGATGATACATACATAGAGAAGATTACACCCCTTCCTATAATCTCTAAATCCATGCTAGGTAATGCGGTTGATGACTTGGAGACCTTGATGGGTGGGATTTATTGAAGGACAAAGCAATGAGTTGAATGGACGATGGGTAGGAGGAAGAGGTCAGAAAGAAGGCCTCCATCTCAAAAAAATCCAGCAAAAGAGACTAGGAGTACTCCTGTATCATCTTCAACAACTATCTCGACCATAGCCAAGGAGTTAGCTCAACCAGCGGGTGGAGGTGATGAGCGTCCTGAAAAGATGATTCCATTGGATAAGACATGCGGAGATGGCTTAGCCCCTATCATTGGTTCCATAGAAGAAGTGGTCTCTACAGAACTAGTCAAGTCTACGACTGAGCCTGTTAAGAGTACAAAAATAAAGCATCCAGCCAAAGTCATCACTGTGGGCACACAAGGTGATACCTTGACCCAAGATACTCCAAGGCGAGGGTCTCCTGTCATAGTGGAAGTGGGTGAAGATAGGTCTAGCACGGCGACCACCGAATCAAATGAAGAGGCTGGAAAGAAACATAAGGTTTCTCATGTTATTAAATTGGTTTCCTCCTCTCCTACCTTAGTGAATCCATTTGATTCTAGGGCTAAATCCACTCCCCTGGTCATCAGGAATCTTTTCATAGAAGAATTGGTCTCTGCCACCAAAGTCACTAGCGTAGAGTCTTGGATAAAGAACAATTTAGAGCACAAGAGGAAGAGGATAGAAGAAGGATCTCCTAGCAAGGCTACTCTCTCACGAGCCCTACAATCCAATGCCACCATGAGCAAGGTGAAGAAAGAAAAGACACTGTCTACATTAGGCTGAGACCAAGAACCAGGGCACTTCACCATGGAGGTAGCGAAGCCCACAAAAGAAGGAAGGATTGAGGATTTTAAAACCTCCAATTTTGAGCTAAAATCATTTGATATGGTACGGGCTCCCCATGATACTAAGGTGGATTGGTGTAAATCCACTAACAATTTAATTGAAGAAGAGATCAAGGAACTCAAGACTGCTAAAGTCCAACTTAAAGTAGAGGTCAATGAACTAAATAACTCTATCAGACAGTTAGTTACTCTAGTTGCAAGCATTTCAAATGTCCAAACCACTTTTGACCCCAATGCTGTAGATAATCAAGCTATCATAGCCAAGTTGCAGGAAGACAAACATTTTGGGTAGATTGGTAAACGATGGATCTAGAGGCTCAAATCTAAAGGGCTAGTAGTTATTGAGCAGCTGGGTGACACTTGGAGCAGAGCCCCAAACTATGTCAAAAATGAATGTCTAGGGATCCAAAACACCCCTACTCCCACACAATCTAGGGCTCTACTAAAGAGTTCCCAAAACCCACATTCACAAGACTAGGTCTTCCACTAGCTAGCCTTCAACACCCAAAAGGGCAAAAATAGGACACAACTAGAGCCAAGTAATCCAGGGATGGAAGGAGGGTTCTATCAATATTATATTACCATATTAGATGAAAAGAAACACAAATTCCTCATTGAGATATCTCTGAGATTCAATTTAGACACCTAAACCACCATAGGGATACAAGGAGAAAATATGGATTTGTAAGGGAAACTTAATTGGAACTCTACCACAGAAAGTCTTAACCACCCTCAAAGTCTATAATCCATCCAAAAACAAAACCTTACAAGCTAGGGTTCTTTTTCAATCCCCTAACTCCTGTTGTCCTCAATTTCCTCCTAGGCCTAATAGGGCTAATAGGTCACTTTTCCAAAGAAACTACTTGAATCTTGATTCAATTTGTCATCCCACCAATTGGAATGTTTGAGGTATCTTAAAAAACTTCTAAATCCAAGGGTTTAGACTTCCATTCCACCCCTGGCCTGAGTTGTGCCTCAAAAGCTCAATTCTGGATAGTCACATATGAATGACTGTCCAGAAGATTCAATCCTTTCTCCCTCCATCGACTGCCTCCTGATCTAAGACCTCCAAATTATTAAAGTAAATCCTCCCCCCTTTATCTCTCCAAAGGCTTATAATTTTCCATGGTGGAGTCTCTGGGAAAGAGGAAATTAGTGTCGAAACCCTAGTTATGGCCTCCTACAGACCAGTGAGAAATCAAAATTCAATAAATTTCAACCCTTTGCACTTCAATATTTCAAACCAATTGGAAAATTTTACCAAGACACTAGTTCAAATTTTCCAACCCTTCAATGGTGCATTGGGATCCGTACTGAATCGTACAACTCTAAAAAATAGTTAGAAATACAGAAAATAGTTTAGATTTTATTGATTTCAATGTAAAAAATTTACAGATTGTCCACAACAACTGTGTAGGGAGGTTTTTTCACCATTAAATATCATTCCCAAGTTGTTCCAACTGAAAAAGGTGGTTGTGAACATTGGGATTCAAAAGTTGCAACTTTTTGCAAAAGTTGCTCTATGGAATATTGACAACTTTTTGCAATAGTTGTCAATCCTAACTAAACTTGTAAAGTTGGGTGTTTTTACACCATAGGGGATCTTAGAAGGCCTAAAATGAAATTCCTATCCTTCCTTAGGTCCCCTAGACTATTCTATCCTACTCTACCCATAAGTGTCCAAATTGACTAATGTGGAAAACTAAGTTTATAGCATCACTTAGTGTCCCCTTGTCTTACATTTTAGGACTTATTGAAAACCTTGGATCTAAGATCCAATCACCATCCTAACCCTTCTTGTTTGGATCCATTGATGTTCTTGCAATGGATGAACTTGAGGGTGCTCCTGCACCATACTCCCGGGGTGCATTGATCTCAAGTCCTCTTGAGATGAGGTTTTCTAAACTGGAGCCATGCTTCTGAATTTATTGTTCATCCATCCATACAGATTCCTCTTTAGGACTATCTTTCCATTTGACCAAATATTTATTGTAAACATTCTTTCTTGTTTGTTTGATGATCTTGGTGTCCAAAATCTTCTCAAGCTTCTTTGGTGCATGAGAGGGTACACCTGCAACATCTTCTTCGAACTCTTCCACCTGTACTTTAGAACCTACATTCACATCACCTTTATATGGGGTTAGATCACAAATATTGAATATAGGGGAGATGCCAAGGTGTGAGGGTAGTTCAATCTCATATGCATTCAACCCATGATTCTTCAATACTAGACATGGTCCTACTTTCTTCATGAGTAGTTAAGTGTGTTGCCCTTAGGAAATCTTTCCTTCTTCAAATATGCCCACACAAAGTCTCCCACCTGCAACTAAACATCTCTTCTATGCTTGTCTTTGGCTTTCTTATACTTGTTTGCACTCTTCTCAAGTGCCGATCTCACTGAGTCATGAATTTCTTTCAAACTCTTTGCAAATTCTTCTCCATGAGTACTAACTGGAGTGTTTTGTGGTAATTCTCTAAGTTCCAAGATGCCTGTTGGACTTTTCCCATACACAATTTGAAAGGGACTCTTCCTTGTGCTCTTGTTAACTGAATCATTGAAAGAAAACTCTGCTTGGGGGAAAAATCTGTCTCCATATTTTTTTGTCAAACATCTAAGTAGGTTTCCAAGTGATTTGTTTACCACTTCTGTTTGACCATCTGTTTTTGGATGGTAGGTAGAACTAAAGCTTAGATTGGTCCTTAAACTTTTCCACTAGGTCCTCCAAAAGTGACCAATAAATTTCACATCTTTATCAGAGAGAATGGTTTGTGGCAAGCCATGAATCCTCACAATTTCTTTGAAGAACAAACTAGCAATTACTGATGCATCATTAGTACTTTTACAAGGGATAAAGTGGGCCATTTTACTAAACCTTTCCACTACAACATAGATACTATAATACCCCTTTTTTTTTCTTGGCAATGCCATCACAAAGTCCATGCTGCATCTCTCCCAAGGTCTTGTAGGAATAGGTAGAGGTTGGTATAGTCCTATATTGGTGGATGTACCCTTGGCTCTTTGACAGATTGTGCACGTCTCTACAATCTTCCTTTCTTCAGTCTAAAGTTTAGGCCAATAATAGAACCTTCTCACCTATTCCAATGTCTTTTCCAAACCAAAATGTCCTCCCACGCTACCTGCATGTTTTTTTCTAATGATGTTCTCCCTCATTGAACATTTTGAAATGCATAACTGGTGTCCCTTGAACAAGAGTCCATTTTGAATCAAATAGTCTGCATACTCTACATGGTAAGCCTCGGAAAAGTTAGAACACACCTTATAAATATCTCTGAAATCATCATCATCCTTATACATGTCCTTCAATGAATCAATCCCTGCACTTTGGAGTTGGATTTGTTGCACAACTTAAGTCCTTCGGCTCAATGCATCTGCCACCTTATTGGAAACTCCATTTTTATGTTTGATTGAAAATGTGTAGGCTTGTATTGATTCTACCCACTTCATGTGTTTGTGGCTTAGTTTCTCTTGGCTTTTTAAGAAACTTAATGCTCAGTTGTCTGCCAAGACAACAAATTCTTTTGGAAGGAGGTAGTGCCTCCATTTCTTCAATGATTGGACTAAGGAATATAGTTCCAAGTCATAAGAGGAGTATTTCCTCTTTTCTTCATTTAGTTTCTCACTAAAAAATGCTATAGGCCTCCCTTCTTGGCTCAAGACAACCCCTATTGCTAGGTTAGAAGCATCACATTCAATAGTAAATATCTTTTGAAAATCAGGAAAGACTAGGATGGGCTTCTCCATTACCTTTTTCTTCAACATTCAGAAGGCTTCTTCTACATCTTTTTTCCACACAAACTTGTACTTCTGTCCACCCATAATGGTTTCAAGGATAGGAGCACACAACTGACTAAAATTCCTTATGAATTTTCTATAAAAAGATGCAAGCCCATGAAAAATTATGACTTCTATCATTTTCCTAGGAAAAAGCCAATTCAAGTTGGATTCTACCTTCTCAGGGTCCATTTTTATGTCCCCTCATGAGACTAAAAATCCAAAATATATGAGCTCTACCTACTTAAAAACACATTTCTCCAAATTGATGAAAAGCTTCTCTTCATGTAGCCTCTTTAGGACCAAGTTAAGATGCTCCAAATGTTCCTCCTTACAATTGCTAAAAATAAGGATGTCTTCAAGATACACAATGAAATTTTTTCCAAGGAATGGCTTAAGCACCTCATTCATGAGCCTCATGAATGTGCTAGGATAATTTGATAGACCAAAGGGCATCACTCACCACTCATACAAACCTTCATTTATTTTAAATGCAGTTTTCCACTCATCACTAGCCCTAATTCTTATTTGGTGGTAGCCACTCTTCAAATCCACCATTAAGTAGTACCTTGCACCTCCTAAGTGATCCAATAGATCCTGTATTCTAGGCATAGGGAATCTATACCTAATTTTAATCCTATTTACGGCTCTAGAATGAGTGCACAACCTCCATGTGCCTTCCTTCTTAGTGGCCAAAAGAGTAGGTATTGCACAAGGAATGAGACTCTTAGTAATCAAACCCTTATCCAAGAGTTCTTGAATCTATCTTGCCATCTCCTTATTGTGTTCAAGAGTTAACTTGTATGCTACCTTATTTGGTAAGGTTTCTCCTAGGATCAAGTATATGTTGTGACTTATGTCTTTGATTGGGGGTAACTGATTTGTTAAGTCTTTGGTCACAATATCCTTATACTGGTCAAGTAGGTCTGCAACTTCTTTAGGGCCTACTCTTCTCAGGGGTTTTACTTGTTTCTCAACCTTCTTAGGTCTATCATCCTTAGGCAAAATGTATAAAGCATAGCAAGGGGTATTTTCTTCTTTCAAAGTTTTCAAAAACTCTTTTTCTCCTACAAACAAAAATTTAGAATCCTTTTGTTCCTCTGCAAAATTAGATAGTGGTAAGAATGTTACCTTTTCACCTTTGTTATTGATTGTGTAGGTGTTCAGCCTCCCATCATGACGAGCCTCCACATCATACTGCCATGGTCTCCCAAGTAGTAAATGGTAGGCATCCATTGGGACAATGTCACAGAGAACTTTATCCTTGTAGTTTCCAAGTTGGAGTTCTACCCAAGCTTGCTCCTCTACGACATTTTGCTACTTCTTAGTTAGCCATGATACCTTGTAAGGGTTTGGATGTGGCACCCTTATCAAATTTAGTTTCTTTACTACTTCTTCTAACACCAAGTTGTCCATAGAACCACTGTCAATCACCATCTTGCAGACTTTGTCTCCCACTTTGCATGTGGTTCTGAATAAGTTCTTCCTCTAAGGTGGCTCTTGTGTGCTTGGATCCTTCAATAGTGTCCTTCTCATCATAAGGAATTCTCCTTCCTCAGGTGGTGCATAGGACCCATGTGTATTTTCTACATGGTTCTCTTCTTCTCTAACCATGTTTGCTCTTCTCTGTGCCTGATTGCTTTCCTTCTCTGGACACTTTGATGCTGAGTGCCCTACTTGGTTACATCTGTAACACCTTAGAGGTTCTAAAATTCTTCCTCCAAATATTCCCCTTGAATCTCCTCTCCTTCCTCTAAAGGATCCTCTAGAACTACCTTCCCCAAAGGATCTCTCCTGACTGGTTTCTCTATGACCGGTTTCTCCAAAATTTCTAGGAGCTTGTCCTCTCCCATTGCTTGTACCCCTTCCTCTACTACCAAAGTCTCTCTAGCCTCTGCCTCTTCCACTTTTCTCTTGTCTCCTCTTAATTTTTTCTTCCACTTTTAGTGCTAATTGATAGCACTTTTGGAAAGTAATAGGGGAACACAAACTTAGTTCATCTTGGATGTTTATCCTCAATGCTTGCAGATATCTAGCAAGCTTGACACTCTCTGGCTCAACCAACTTAGATTTCCTGGTAAGCTTTTGGAATTCTTCAGTATAACTTGAGATGTCCATGTCTTTTTGTCTTAGGCTTTGTCTCTTCTTATGAAGTTGAACTTCATAGTCCTCAGGTACATAGGCTTCCTTCACCAAGGTCACCATCTTCTTCCAAGTGCTTACTAGATTCTTTTCCAACTTCACCCTCTCTGCTTGAGTGAAATTCCACCAAGTAAGGGCAGATCCCTTCAACTTGGAATTTTCTATCTTAACCTTTTGATGCTCTGGTATCTCCTCATAGTCAAAGAAACTAGTGAGTGCATCAATCCAATCCATGACTTCTTTTGGATCCATCTTCCCATTGTAGACAGGTAGGTCAAGTTTTGTATCCATGGTTCTTCTCTCCATGGACTTCAAAGTCTTCAATAGCAGCCTCTATTCTACACTTATTTCTTCTTCTTCATCCTCCTTCCAAGGGGTCTCTTCATCACTCTAGGAACCTTTGAACTTCAATACTTAAAACCAATTGGAACATTTGACCAAGACACTGGTTCAACTTTTCCAACCCTTTAATGGTGCATTGGGATCCATACCAAATCGTACAACTCTGAAAAATAGTTAGAAATATAGAAAATAGTTTGGATTTTATTGATTTCAATGTAAAAAGTTTACAAATTGTCCACACCAACTATGTTGAGAGGTTTTTCCACCATTTCATATCAGTCCCACGTGGTTCCAACTGACAAAGGTGGTTGTTAACGCTGGGATTCAAAAGTTGCTCTATGCAATATTGACAACTTTTTGCAAAAGTTGTCAATCCAAACTAAACTTGTAAAGTTCAGTTTTTTTACATCATAGGAGATCTTAGAAGGCCTAAAATGACATTCCCATCCTTCCTTAGGTCCCCTAGACTATTCTATCATACTCTACCTATAAGTGTCCAAATTGACTAAGGTGGACAACTAAGTTTATAACATCACTTAGTGTCCCCTTGTCTTACATTTTAGGAATTATTGAAAACCTTGGATGTAATATCCAATCACCATCCTAACCCTTCTTTTTTGGATTCATTGATGTTCTTGCAATGGATTAACTTGAGGGTGCTCCTGCACCAACACTCTACTAAAGTTGGAGAAATAGAGAAACTACATTGAAAAGAATTTGTACACTCTCATATCAAAGAGAGTAAAGTGTCAGGAATGCATAGTCATGCTGCATGTAGTAGTTAAAATGAAGACTAAGGAGGCAATAAAGACCAAGATATTTTGTAAAGGAGATGAGCCTATGATTGAATGGCTTCAAAGCCTAGAGTTTAAGACTGAGATGATCATTCAAGTCGAAGGAGGGTTGCAACAGACAGATGTTAAAATCAAAGAAGAGTAGAAAAAATATTTTAAACTCCTTCAGGGTCTTCACACGGAGTCACAAACAAGCGGTCAAGGAAAAGAAATGATCAAAGTGGCCAACATGGATAAATTCTTCTCTTACTATGTGGATAAGCTGGTAGAATAGTCTTCTTCTCACTTGGATAAGGTGCCAAAACTCTAACAGTTGAGTGGATGCATCTATAAAGCTATGGAAGAGTTGAAGGATTAGGTAGATGTGGTTAAGAGTGTGACCAAAGATCATTCCAAGTGGCTCATCAGATATGCCAATGTCCATATCAATAGATATGAAGAGATAATTCTGGTCATCATAGCTTTCACTGCCTATCGGGCGAAAATAGATAAGGGGAAGAAAACAAAAACATAAATATTCCCTCTTGTACAAATTTTGATAGAGCTTGTAATGGATACAAATTTGTTTATCATTTCTGGTTAGGGAAGTTAAACTATTTCGGTTACCTCTTTTTGTAATTGTCAAACTCTGAAAATCTATATGTACTATTTTGAAAATCAATAGAAACGTCGACTAAATTTTGGTGTGAAGAACTTCATTTTTTTCGAGTCAAATTCATTTATGTTTATATGCCAATACTTTAAATGTTCCATTGCATTTATCTTTCTATCAATTTGAACATTTCTTTAAATTGGATTTATAGTTCAATATTGAACTAAAGTTCTGTATTATGATTTGATATGGTTAATTGAGGGGAAATCTGGGTGTCATCCATAGATTATGAGAAATGTTCTTATAAAATAGATTGATTCATCATCATTGAGTTATCATTCATCTTTTAGTTTAGTGTTTTCATCTTCACTATCAGTTCTTGCATTGTCAATTTTAGGATCTTATATGATTTATAAAGTCTTGAAATTTGGCTAGATAGAAAGTCGAATCTACTTGCCTGAGCTAGTTCTTGTCTAGGCCTAGTTCGGATTGCCTCTTCTGTTCTCAGGTTAAGAACAAACCCCTTTAGATTAGGAAAGAATGAAATTTGTTGAAGATTAATCACTTAAGGGAGCTGTACCTTCAATTTCAAAGGGAAATTAGTTATTCAGTTACATTTCTAAACTATTGTATTCGATTGTTTCTTTAAGATTTGGGTATTTTAGAGTTAAAGTGAAAAACAACAATCTATTTACCAATAGATTTTTGGTGACTCTACTGGGGAGAGGAATAGTCACTAGACTAGAATCAATATCATGAGGGATGATGGTACTTCATCATGATATTTTTATTCCTATGTTGTAACCAAACCTTAGATTCCAAGATGATCAAGAGGATATCATTTCCTCATTGAATACTTTTGTCTAGAGACACAGAAGAAATACTGAACATTATAGAAATGCTAGTCAAGTGCTCGAATAGGAAGAAGTAAGAGCAAAAGCACTCGAACAAGCCATTCAAAGGAGGAATTTTCAAAGAGAACAATGCCTTGAAGAGTGTGAGGCTAGATTTCCAAACTAGTGGAAATCCTGGAGCCTAAAAGATTTCTCAGAAGTATAAGGAAAGAAGGTGGTAGAGACCTAGTCTTTGAGATACTTGCAGAGATTGAATTTGCCCTGCTTGAAGTACCTCGTTAGAGGGATAGAAATACTAAAATAAAAATTAGGCCTCTTTCACCTCCCAAACAATCATCCTTTTTGTCTACCACCTGTCAAGTGCTAACCGTGCACGGAGTAGTTTCTCCTCCTATTGTAAACCTAACACCTTATCTACCTCAGGCAGTTATGGCAGTTCCTTGGGCCACCATAGTTGGTCCCCTACAAATAGAAACATATAAACCACTACTCTCAGGGTCAAGGAAGAATTTTCCCAAACTCTCTGGAGATGGGACAGTATCTACAGATGAACACATTGCTGCTTTCTTTGCAGACATTAATATATTAGCAGTACGAGAAGAAGATGTTGCCGTCAGATTATTTGTTGAGACCCTTGTGGAGGGTGCAATATATTGGTTTTATCATTTGCCACTTTCTTCTATTACGGATTGGACTTCCATGAGAATGAATTTCAAAAGGAAGATGAGCATGCCATGTTAACACAATTGACTTTGATAAAAAAGAGCCTTCAATAAGCATGAGAGATTTTGTTGCTAAATTTAACAAGCTAGTTAAACATATCACAATAGCTAATCAACCTACTGCAGGTAATTTGAATTTTTTTTTGATAAGTGCTATTTCTCTTTGATATCAGTTATGATTTGAGAAGGAAAAACCTAGCCAATTTGGATCTTGCCTAGAGGACTGCGATAGAATTAGAGGATCACATGATCTTGGCAAGAAAATGGAAATGAGAGATACAAACTCAGGCTAGCACTAGAAACACCACATCATCAGATGAGATGATGTAGAAATTTTCTAATGAGTTCATGTCTTTCAAAAGACAACTTCCAAGATTTAACAATCCTTACCAGTGGAATTTTCAAGATCAGCCCGTGAGAAACAGTGATACAAGGAATACACATGGGAAAACATTACAATTGACTGCTCCTCCACAAAGGTTGGGCATAGAAGCCCCTCCCAAAAGGGGAAACATGTGTTCTTTTTACCTGACAATAGATCATGATGGAGAAAGCTGCCCCAATGTAGCTCGTGCTTGGCAGATGAATCAAATAGATGAATGGAATGCTAGAGTATCTGGTGCTAAATTAGATTCATGCTCACATGACGACTCTAAAAACTTATTTTTTGAGTACATATTAGATTCAGAATGAGATGTGGCATGTTATGCTAATATAGATGAGACATATTATGCAATATTTACCTTGAATCAGAAAGATAAAGTCCCTATTTCCACACCTCTTCCAAAGGGTAGTGAGGCGTCTAATTCTTACTCTAAAGATGCCAACCAAGAGTGAAAAATTTGCAACCCAGTAAGGAAAAAAATTCTTTTGATATTATTCAATTCTGCAAAGATTCTAGAATTCAGATTTCTCCCATAGACTATCTTAAGTCTAATCCTGTCGAATTGAAAAAATTAGTGGACTTTTGTAAAGGAGACACCCAAGATTTAAATCAAAATGTTATAGCTTTAGTATAAGAAGAGTTTTTTTTGGCAGGTCTATTTGAAAAAGGAGAATCATTAGTTTTGGCTACTTCCCCTGGGCAAAAGCCCAACCCTTTCTATCTGTCATTGTTTATAAATGGTTGCAAGTTGAGTAATTTCATAATAGACTCTGGTGCCTTAGATAATGTGATGCCATCAACTGTAGCTAAATATTTAGGTCTCACTCTCACCAAGTCCCATGGTAGATGCTACTCCATGGATGCCAAATAGGTCACCTTGATTGGGAATATCAAAGATGCCCAAGTGGCTCTAGCAGCACACCCTGAGAAGAGAATGTTATTAACTATATTGGTTGCTGATATACTTGCTAGTTATGGTTTTTTGTTAAGAAATAGTTTTTGTAGAGATCTAGGAGGGGAAATAAAGCTGGATTGGTCTCAAGCTTTGATCCCAGTTGTAACAAAAAGATAAAATTGGTTCCCTAAGAGAAAGCAAAGTTCATAGTACTAAAATCTGATGACCCTAAAGCCCAAATTCTATACCAAGAATTGGAGTTTGGTAACTACATGTTATTCATAGATAGTCATGAAGAAGAAGCCGAACCTAGAGAAAAGAAAGATCAGACTTTCGCTGAAGAAACATCACCACAAATTTGGACTCTGGAGTTCGATGGTAGTTGTGCATCATCGGGATCCAGTGTAGGCGTAGTCTTGATATCACCAGATGGAGAATGTGAGCCCATGGGTTACGAATTGGAGTTTGGGAACACCAATAAAAAAATAGAGTATGAGCCCCATCTTCTAGGAATTATTGCTACAAAAGAGAGAGGTGTGAAAATCCTAAGGGCTTGAGGTGATGCCAAGTTAATTATGTGCCAAGTTAAAAATCAATACTCTGTGAAGAATCGTAGATTAAAAAATATAGGAACATGGTATGGGACAAAATTGAAGCCTTAGATACATTCTTTATTGAATCTATGCCAAGAGAGTTGAATTATAAGGAAAAATCCTTAGCAGTATCAGCCTCATTGCTCCTCCCTCATCCAGATTTCAAGGATAAGAAATATCAAATAGAAGTGATGTATAGACCATCTATACCTGACAATGTAGAAGATTGGAAAGTGTCAAAGATGATCAGAATATCCTTCTCTTTTTAGAGAGAGGTGGTGACTTTCATAAAGATGCTCCTGGTAGTCATAAATAAGATCGTTGGAACAATCAAAAGAGAGATAAGTTGGGTATCATTCAATTGAAAGGTAATATTATCCCTCCTCATTTTGTTACACTCGAAAAACTCTTCAATAGGCATGATACCTTTGTTAAAAAGAAGAGGATCGAGAGGGGTCCTACCTTTGGTGAATATGAAGGAATAAAAATTGGAAGTGAGAAAGACCCAAAGATGATCAACATTGGGAAACACTATACTAAGGAAGAAAGGGAAGAAGTCATAAAAATCTTCCTAGAATACCAAGATGTCTTTGTATGGAGTTATGAAGATTTAAAAAGCTTCATGGATGGAAGATTCAAACATCAAATTCCTCTAAAGCCCAACACTGTTCCATTCCAATAGAAATAAAGAAATTATAATGCCAAGCTTGCGGATGCATTTTTTAGGGAAGTTGATAAAATGCTAAAGGCTAAGATCATATATCCTATCCATCATTCAACGTGGGTAGCAAATATAGTTCCCGTGAGAAATAAAAATGGAGAAATAAGGATCTGTGTGGACTTTAGAAACCTTAATCAATCTTCCTTGAAAGATAATTATGCTGTTCCTAACATGGACCACCTATTACAGACCAAGGGAGGAGCTGAAATGATGTCCATGCTGGATGGCTTCTCAGGGTACAACCATGTAGAGGTGGAGAAGGCAGATCAACATAAGACAACCTTCACTACTCCATGGGGTACTTTCACTTACCATAGAATGCCATTTAGGTTAATCAATGTCAGTGCTGCCTTTCAAAGGGGTATGGATCTTTCCTTCAATGATATGAAAAATAAAATAGTTGGTATGTATCTGGATGATGTTATAGTGTTTTCTAGAAAAATAATAGAGCACATAAAGGATTTGAGGAAAGTGTTGCAGAGGTGTAGAGAAGATGGGATTTCTTTAAATCCCAAGAAGTCAATCTTTTGTGTAACTAAAGGGAAATTACTGGGACACATTGTTTCTCAAGAAGGAATAAGAATCAATCTAGAAAGGGTTAGGGCAATCCAGCAATTGAGCCTACCCGTAAACAAGACTCGAGTAAAATCATTCTTTGGTCAGGTAATTTTTCTCAGAAGGTTTGTCCCAGATTTTTTAGAAATTACCAAATCCATAGTGGATATGATGAAAGGTAATGTGAATTTTAAATGGAATGACCCTAGAAAACAAGCCTTCAAAGATATAAAGAATGCCATAGCCAATGCCCCAGTATTGTGTCACCCGAATTACAAAGAAGATTTCATAATTTATTGTTACTCCTCTAAGCATACTTTGTTAGCTATGCTCATGCAAGAAAATGAGGAAGGTGTTCAAGCCCCTATCACATTTATGAGAACACCTTTGAAAGATCATGTATTGAATTACTCCCAGACAAAAAAACATGCTTTCGTAGTAGTAAAGGCTTTAAAGAATTTCAGATTCTATATTTTACACTCTCACTCCATTGTATATGTGCCTGACATTGCAGTAAAAAGTGTATTAACTCAAGAAGATGTGAGATGTAATAATAGAGGAGTGTGGGTGGCTAAGAAACAAGAATACAACATAGAAATCAAACCCACCAAGTTGGTGAGAGGAAACTCATTGTGTAAAGCAATAGCAGAAAATCAAGCGGATGAAGATCCTGAGGCAACACAATTGGTTTTGGCAGCAAGTATGAAAGACCCCTGGTTTGAAAATATTGTATATTTCCTGGTGTATGGTGAGTGCCCTGAAGGGTTAACCCTGAAGAAAAGGAGAGATTTAAAACTGAAGGCCTCTAAATATGTTATTTGGGAAGATAGGTTGTATAAAAGATCGATAGATGGGACCTTCCTCCGGTGTGTAGACAAACAACAACAAGAAAAATTGTTGAAGGTGTTCCATGATGAATCTTTTAGGGGAAACATCTCTTCATCAGTGACTATGTTCAAGATATTGATGCAGTGCTATTATTGGCTGGGAATTTTCAAAGATGCGTACCATTGGGTAGCAGGACGTGAGAAATGCAAAATGTTTATTAGAAAGCCACAGTTAGTAGCTCTTCCTTTTAGACTTGTGGTCATTGAAGGTCCTTTCTAGCAGTGGGGCCTTGATTTTATCAATCCTATAAATCCCACATCTAGTGCGTGCCATACCTATATAATCATTGCAATAGACTACTTGACGAAATGGGTGGAGGCGAAAGCAACTAAGAGAACTACATTTGAAGTAGTATGTGAGTTTATTAAAGAAAACATCCTGGTAAGGTTTGGGGTACCTATCAAGCTGGTAATGGATAATGCCACATATTTCTCTTCTTGGGAAATTACTGAATTTTTTTATAAGTATGGCATTATGGTCAGTTACTCATCCGACTATTTCCCACAAGGAAATGGTTAGGTAGAATCCAGTAACAAGAAATTGATAAACATCATGAAGAAAATTGTGGCATATAATCAAAGAATCTGACATAAGAATATCCATGAAGCACTATGGGAAGATAGGGTGACCCCCATAAGAGATATTGGCATTTCCCCCTTTGAACTAATCTATGGAATTGAGGCCAGTCTTCCATGTCATTGGAATTGTCATCTTGCAAATTAAGGACAATAGTAGAAGATGGCATATATAAAGATGGTTTAGAAAAGAGGATCCTATATTTAAACAAGATTGAAGAGGAAAGAGAGAAAATGGTACATCACATCAAATAGCATCAAATGCGGTCAAATAATTTGTTTGACAAAAGGAGCAGGCCTCAGAAATTTATGGAAGGAGATATGGTACTGCTATGGGACAAACGCAGGGCACTGAAAGGTATGCATGGAAAATTTGAGACAATATGGAATGGGACTTTCAAGATTCATCAGGTGTTTGAGAAGAATTATTTTAAATTGGCTTATCTAGATGGAAAAGCACTCCCCCTGACATACAATGGTTAGGACTTGAAGCTGTACCAGATCTAAATCTGAAACAGGTAACCCCTGTATTGTATTATAGTTACATTTAGTTCATGTTTTGTTTTCCTTAGTTAGGTTTTCTTTCCCTTTTTCTTTTCATGTTTTTCCTTAGTTTTGTTGTGAGCCACCTTTTCATTGAGCTTTTTGAAACTAGATACTTGAGTTCCTTGCTTGGACATGTGAATGTCCAAGTCCCTAGACAAAGCCAACTGTTGCCCCATTTTTGTTTTGCATACCTTTAGAGAAAAATGGATGTTTAGTGTGTTGTATTGGTCTTGAACACATCATGCAAGTCATGAGTCTAAGTCTAGTTTTTCCCTTTAGGCTAGGGAAACCTTTATTGGATTTTACTGAATTGCCTTCTCCTTTGTAAGATGGGGGGTTTTTATCTATAATCATGACATTTTGGGTAGGTTAAGCTCCCAAATCTGATAAAGGTCACGATTTAGAGGTTTCTAACATTGGTTTTATTTGGTTCTGAAATCTTTAGCTTTGATACTTCATCTTTTCTTATCGGCAGAAAATTGGTTTTGGGATTCTCCCTAGTGGATAATCACCTACAAAGTACCTTTTCCACATTCAACAATTCTTAAAGTCTCAACGGTCAATGGAAGTGGAATATAGATGATTGAGGCTAGAAAGACTATGGAATTTAGAATGAATCCCTATAGGCCAGCAAGATGATCAAATGATGAGAAATCAAAGATCAAAGGTTATCAATGAAAAAGTGGAAAGTGGCTTCTCCACTACCTCAATAGGCAGGTTTTAACCTATAAGATGCATTTTCCACCAAATTTTCATATGCAATAGTGATAAATAAAAATCAAACTATGAGGGGATTAGAGTCATAAAGAAAGTAGATGAAATCGTAACATGCCATTTTAATATTGTAACAAGTCAAAATTTCTCCGTGGTGGATTTTTGAATAAGGAGTGCTCCAACAGTCTTTCTCCACCCAAAGGAGAAGCGGAAAAGTAATTATCCACTGCCTCCAAAAAGTTACCGTTATAGTTATCTAAATTGAAAAGATGTTTCTTAACAACCCGTAGAGGTAAAGTAATTAATTCAAATAAAGTTATTTTTCTTCATAATGAACTTTTTCATAAATGCTTAACTCTTTTCATTCATGTGGCGTGGGAAGTCAGGTGTTAATGGTAAGAAGTTAGAAGTTATAAAATCAGTGAAGTGTTTCAAATGGGAGTTACCATCTATTTGACAAATTGTCTAAATTGAAACCTCTAGTAATGATTATTCCTTGTTTTCATTTTTTTTCCTTTGATAGATTCCTAAGTTCTGATTCAAATCAATCGAAGAATGGTAGCCAAATTTATGGGGTTCGATGGGATAAATGACATTACTTCTGACTGGCACAAAACCATGGATACCTCTTTGAGATTCTTCAATAGGAAAAGCTTTCACAGTAGGATGAATGCTGAGAGGATACATCCCATTACTGAAAAGCTAAAGGAGAGTAGGTTGGTTGAAGCTGTCGACTTCCTTGTTGCAATTCAAGCTCCAGAGCTTGTTAGAGAATGCATAGCTCATTATAATCCAGACACTAAGAAAATTCTCTTTCCCAATGACACGATGCTACTTTCTATTGACCGTGACTCCATCCAGAACTCCCTTTGTATTCTGGAGCAAGCCAAATACTTGGAGATGACCTACAGTCAGGCGGTTACTGAGTATGGCGCAAAGAAGGTTGTGTGGAAGAAGGAGATAATGAAGACATGGTTCCAAGAGTCGAGGAATGCCAAGGGAAAGTTTTCCAAAACACCATATGACAAAAACCTGAATCCAGAAATTGTGGATATCCTGGTATTTCTCTATAGGATCAGAGGTGAGAGTGATGCACTTAATTTCATTGAGCACAATTTCTTCTTGGTTCAGGTGATTTTCTCTCAACATAATTTCATTGATTGGGCTCATATGGTAAGTGAAAACCTCTCAAATGCCCTAAATAGAGCTAAGCATAAGAACAAGTTCTATATGTCCTGAGTTTTTCTATATATCTTAGACACAATTCAACTTTGGCCAGGACTTCCTAGGCTAGAAGAGTTCCCGGAAGATGTTAAGAGTTATGAGTTCTTCCCCTATTTGCAATTGCATTACACTTATAATGAATATCTCAAAGTTAATGATGCATTAACAATGAGACTGTGCATGGAGTTACAAGGTTTCCTAGAAAGGAGATTTTCTTTGGAAGCCATGGCCTTCATCAGTCAATTTGGATCTTATTTTATCTAGTTTACAAATTTCTCATACATTCGTCTCGCAGGATTTGACAATTTTCCTTTGAAGCTGCCCAGGTATCCTGGCGACATGATCTTGCTGGTTGAAGTGATAAGGAAAGAAGTCCAGGTGAAATTGATCTGTGCAGGTTCTTAGAAGAAAGGCTATGATTTTCAAATAACTATTGGAGCCTATAGTTGTGCGTTCTGGTCTAATGCAAAGAATGTTTTGAAAGCATTCTCAAAGAAGTTTTAATTGGAAACATATGATGTTTCGAGGTCATAGTATGATCCTATGAACTATGCTCGAGATTAATTACAAATGGGTCATTCTATTCATCACATTGATGACATAGAATAATATTGGAACAAATGCAAATATGATCTAGAAAGCAGGGATCAGTTCTACGCAAGATTAACTATTGAACAAATTAAAAGGTTCAAAGTTAAGATTGTAGTTGAAGGCATAGAAGATGACGACCATCACATGTATGATGATACATACATAGAGAAGATTAAGCCCCTTCCTATAATCTCTGAACCCATGCTAGGTCAAGCTATTGATGACTTGGAGACCTTGATGGGTGGGATTTATAGAAGGACAAAGCAATGGGTTGAATGGATGGCGGGCAGAAGGAAGAGGTCAGAAAGAAGGCCTCCATCTTGACAAAATCTAGAAAAAGAGACTGGGAGTACTCCTGCATCATCTTCAACAACTATCCTGACCGTAGCCAAGGAGTTAGCTCAACCAGCGGGTGGAGGTGATGAGCCTCCTAAAAAGATGATTCCATTGGACAAGACATGTGGAGATGTTGTAACCCCTATCATTGGTTCCACAGAAGAAGCAGTTTCTACAAAATAAGTCAAGTCTACGAATGAGCCTATTAAGAGTACAGAAATAGAGCATCCAGCCAAAGTTAGCATTGTGGGAACACAAGGTGATACCTCGATCTAAGATACTCCAAGGCGAGGGTCTCCTGTCATAGTGGAAGTGGGTGAAGATAGTTCTAGCACTACGACCATAGAATCAGATGAAGAGGCTAGAAAGAAATAGAAGGTTGCTCAAGTAATTAAATTGGTTTCCTCCTCTCCTACCTTGGTGAATCCATTTTCTTCTAGGCCTAAATCCACTCATCCAATTATCAAGAAGCTTTTCATAGGTGAAAAAAGAAAAGACACTGTCTACATTAGGCTGAGACTCAGAAATAGGGCACTTCACCATGGAGGTAGCAAAGCCCACAAAAGAAGGTAGGATTGAGGATTTGACCACCTCTGATTTTGAGCTACAGTCATTTGATATGGTAATGGCTCACCATGATACTAAGGTGGATTGGTGGAAATCCAATAACATTGTAATTGAAGAAGAGCTCGAGGAACTCAAGACTGCTAAAGTCCAACTTAAAGTAGAGGTTGCTAAACTAACTAAATTTATCAGACAATTAGTTACTCTAGTTGCCAACATTTTGAGTGCCCAAACCACTTTCGACCCCAATGCTGCAAAGAATAAAGCTATCATAGCCAAGTTGTAGGAAGATAGACATTTTGGATAGATTGGTAAATGATGGATCAAGAGGCTCAAATTTGAAGGGCTAGTAGTTATTTAGTAGCTAGGTGACACTCTACTAAAGTTGGAGAAAGAGAGAAACTACATTGAAAAGAATTTGCAGACTCTCATATCAGAGAGAGTAAAGTGTCAGGAATACATAGTCATGCTGCATGTAGCAGTTAAAATGAAGAATAAGGAGGCAAAAAAGGCCAAGATCTTGCAAAAAGGAGATGAGCCTCTGATTGAATGGCCTCAAAGCTTGGAGTTTAAGAATGAGATGGTCATTCAAGCCAAAGGAGGGCTGCAATAGCCAGATGTTAAAATCAAAGAAGAGAAGAACATAGATTTTAAAATCCTTTAGGTTCTTCACATAGAGTCACAAACAAGCGGTCAAGGAAAAGAAATGATCGGAGTGACCAACATGCAGAAATCCTTCTCTGACTTTGTGGATAAGCTAGCATAAAAGTCTTCTTCTCACTTGGATAAGGTGTTGGAACTCCAACAATTGAGTGGGTGCATCTATAAAGCTATGGAAGAGTTGAAGGATCGGGTAGATGCAATCAAGAACCTGACCAAAGATCATTCTAGGTGGCTCATCAGATAAACCAATGTCCATATCAATAGACATGAAGAGATAATTTTGGTCATCATAACTATCATCGCCTATAGGGCGAAAATAGATAAGGGGAAGAAAACAGAAACATAAATATTCCCTCTTGTACTAGTTTTTATAGAGCTTGTAATGGATAAACATTTGTTTATCATTCTTGGTTAGGGAATTTCAACCGTTTTGGTTACCTCTTTTTGTAACGGTCAAAATCTGAAAATCTATATGTACTATTTTGAAAATCAATAGAAATGTCGGCTAAATTTTGGTGTGACAAACTTCATTTTTGCTGAGTCAAATTTGTTTATGTCTGTATGCCAATACTTTAACTATTCCATTTCATTTATATTTCTATCAATTCATTTCTTTAAAGTGGATTTACAGTTCAAGATTGAACTAAAGTTTTGTATTATGATTTGATATGGTTAATTGAGGGGAAATCTAGGTGTCATCCATAAATTATGAGAAATGTTCTTATGAAATAGATTGATTCATCATCATTGATTTATCATTGATCTTTTAGTTTAGTGTTTGCATCTTCATTATCAGTTCTTGCATTGCCGATTTTAGGATCTAATATGATTTATAAAGTCTTGAAATTTGGCTAGATAGAAAGTCAAATCTACTTGCCTGAGCTAGTTCCTATCTAGGCCTAGTTCGGTTTTCCTCTTCTGTTCTTAGGTTAAGAACAAACCCCTTTAGATTAGGAAAGAAAAAAATTCATTGAAGATTAATCAATTAAGGGAGTTGTACCTTCAAATTTAGAGGTTAATTAGTTATTCAGTTACGTTTCCCAACTGTTGTATTTGATTGTTTAATGTTAGTCGACTGACACTAATTGTTTAACTTGGTCAACACTTAAATCCTTCAACGCTTGACCAACATTGTAATTCCCGAGTGAACTCAGTTAGAACTGAAAATCACTTTGGTGCTCTTCAATGCCCAAGAGTTCTTGGCATGAACTGACTGTGCTCGGATAGGATTAGACATTTGTGTAAACATCACTGTACTTGTGTAAACATCAATGCCAATACACAATTGAATAATTATCATCAACAACTACATCCTAGGAGAATTTAATCTCAAGGATAATTTTGATTATAGTGGGTTGGAAGAGGCTAATTTTTTTCCTTGTTCCCACTTGGGTTATTCCCACGAGATTTTTTCCTCAAACGATAGGCCCTCTAGAAAGACAAAATTTGAGCACTCACATCCATTTTTCTCTTGCACCAACAACAATGAGAGATAGTGGGAGAGGATAGTGTATGATGTGAGGTTGTACTCTAACACAATTTGTGCAAGTGTACCAAAGACTCAAAGCACATGACTCTTTTTCTCATAAGTTAGGCAATGTTTTATAAGTGTAAAACTGAAATAAACTCGCAAGGGGTTCTTTTTACGCACCAAGTCCAAATTTTTAGTTTGTCTTGTCCAATTTTAGGCCCAAAAGGAAGTGTGGGATTTGCTTGTTCAATTTTAATGCACCAAAATGAAATGTGAAATTTTCTTTATTCAATTTTAACCTTGTTCACTTTTAGGCCCAAATTGAAGTGTGAGGTGTGGTGTGAATTTTAGTGCACTAAAATCCAAATGCTATTTGTTTGCTTTATTTTATCCTTTTTTCTTTTTAAAACTCAAAATCCAAATGCAAGGTGTTGTTTGATCATACGAGGTTCATTTTAATGCACCAAAGGAAAAATGAGTGCATTCCATTTATTAAGAATTAACTCGCGATCCTGCTGACCTATTCCCACAATCCCGCCGACCTACACTGACACAAAAATATAACTTGTGGAAAAATCATCCCGCAAGTCTTACATGATCTTGAAAATCCTCTAGTAAGTAAAAAAATGTGCACACAAAAATGACAGAAAACATAAATGTATGCTTGTCGTACCAACATTCCTATGCGGTCAATTGTCTGTCCCCGATCCCACCTAATCAACTAAAACCATCCCGCTTAGTTACATTTTTCTTCTTTATTTATTTATTTATAAATTTTACAGTGATTAATGCACTTAGGCATACAAATTATTAAATAGTGGTCCCACAGGGTCAAATCATGGTCTTGCCATCTATCATAAAGAGAAAGGAATATAGAGAGAAGGAGGTCAAGATAGAAAGCAGTCTATTTGCGAGATCACGATCCCGTGAGTTTTTCCTTTGATCCCGCCATCTGCCAAAGAATGGTAAAAGAAAAAAAGATAGAATTCAAGACATCAAGGGGTCTATTTACAGGAACACAATCCCACAGGTTTATCCTTCAATCCTGCAGACTATCCTAATGATCATACTAGTTGTGTTTTTTGATGATTGTGTAAAAATTGAGGATGAGAATGATGACACAAATGTCCTTTCTTAATCTTCCCAACCTACAAAAACCACTAAATACCTAACAACACACTTAAACAACAAAAATAATTAGTAGTTGGGTTAGTTTTTTCAAATAAAAGATGAGGAATAGATGAGAGAAATGACCCTTGAAGTGGGTCCCATAGAGCATGCCAAAATGTATGCAATGATAATATTAGTATAACTAGGAATATAATAGTAAACTAATACATTCAACTAATAAAACCAAAACAACATATATGAGAAGAAAAATAAAACAAAAAAAAGTTAGAGAGTGCAAACCGAGAGCACCCAAAATATCCTTCTTGATGTAGATATTTGTCCAATATGTAGGATGTGTGCTCAATGATACTTTCTCAAGCTTCAAAGATTAGAAAATATTTTAGCATTAGGATGGTATGCTTGGTGATTTTGTCTCTCAAAAGGGAAAGATAACTTTTCTTAAAAACGGTGGATGATTTTTGAAAGGGGAGGGCTCAATTTATAGGCAAAGAGGAGGGAAAATGGAGGGCTAGGATTGAAAGTTTATGAAGGGATATGATGCACTTGAGAAAGAGCACATGAATTGTGCTTTCTCAAATGTATCACATTGTGACAAGTATCACAAGGGGAGTGGAATTTTGGGGTTGGATAAGGATTGGGTATTGTAACCATTTTGGGGATTGTGAGAGATTTTGAGTAGTGGGAAGAAGGAATATAATATTCCCAGGAAGGGACAAAGGTGTAAGAGATGTAAGGGATGTGTAAGTGCATTTAAGGAAGACTTTAATGCATGTGGTTGGGGATTGTAGAGGATGTGACAAGAGTTTACTTTGGGGTTGGCTTAAGATTTCTTAATCTTTGGATTAGGATTGTGTAAATGTTTACAGAGTGGTTAGGATTTGGATTAGAAGGAAAGTAAGAGGATTAGGAGGATGTCATGAGAGGAGAGAGAATGAGTGTAGGGGATAATTAGTTAATCTAGTTAAGAGAGGTTAGTATGTGTGAATGGGTTGAGTTGAGTTAGGATCATTGGTTAACTAGTTGGGATAAGTTAGGTTAGGGGTTAAAGTTAGGAGCCATGTGTTAGCTATGTCAGAAAATCCCATGGTTATGAGGTTTTACTTTTGGTTTTGGCAGTGTTTTAGGTCTCCGTTCTTAAACCCTGGGTCAAATTCATGAAATACCCTAAAAATTTAAAGTCCAATGAACTTGTTATAATTTTGAATTACCTTTTTGAAATCAATTAAATTCCTCTTAAGTCATGTATTTTAAGTCGTCGGGCGGAGTGCATTTTAATATTTCCCTAAGTCATGTTTCCTATCGGGGTACACTTAAATTTTCTTATTTTCCTAAGTCCCGACTTGCCTTTATCTTTTATTTGCCCAGTATGGTTTCTTTTCATTCAATGTTCAACATTATGCCTCAGAGCCAGAGATGCGGTTGATATAATCTTCAAGGCATCGCGACAGGTTTCCAAGTGTCTGTGTGGGATGTGGTGGGTCCTTTTTTTCTAGCTATGTGGGAGGTTATCATATGATTAGATAATTTTTCATTGTACGGTAGGCACTTTTCCTTAATCAGAAAGGTGCTGTATTTTTACCCATCAAGGCATTGCGCCATGTTGATGCGTGGCAAATTGGCAGGGCCTGCTTAGCGATAAAGTAAAGTAAAGATTAGACAAGTTTTTTTTTATCATACAGTCAAAATTATGCCTAATGAGAAATATGTAGATCTTTAATATTCAAGGCATTACAAAAGAAAGCCACATGAAAAGGTGGCCAATCTAAGAAAGGGTAAGGTTTGATTAGATTAGAGGAAGATCTATGGTGGGTGTAAAGCCTTAAAGAGAAAGGTGAAATATGTTTAGTCATCAGGGCTTTACGACATTGTGACATGTGTCCATCCTAAGTTTGTGAAACATGTGGTTTTGAACTCGGGTGAAAGTTAAAGAGTTGTTAGGTCCATTTAAATCCAATAGTGTGTGCAATTCCTGGATAGTAAAGATGGAGGTAGTTACATTTTGAGGCATTGTGACAGTGTGCCACATATTCAGATCATATTTTCAAAGCCCAAGTGACTTAAATAAGATCACTGATTATGTTTTAAAGTCTGATAAAGTTTAAATCTGGATCGTCGAAGGAAAATTTTGTGCCAGGTGTAGCCGTTGGAATGGATTTTCAAAAATTTAAATGCATTTCGTAGGGTTTTCAAAGTGGTGATCTGTGTCGTCTTGATATAGAGCGATAAATTAAGGAATTTGATCTTTTGTGTCGTGTATGAACAACTGTTGGATGACGTATGAAGGAAGGTTTGGTAATTCTAAAGACATTTATTGTAGATTTATCTCTTTAGGGTTTCTGTTTAATTTGTTAATCAATATTTAATCCTTTGGTTTATCTTGTTCTATTCTTCGCCATCAATGAGGAATTGTTTTAGAGTTTTATAATATAGATTAGATCAGATTCTCAAGGTCCTAAGCTTTTCAAAGAAGGATAGTTGGTTTTCTGTAATTCTTAGGTGTTAAGTCTTCTAGAGTAATTAATGTATGTCAGATGTTTCATTCTTTATTCTTGTTGTAGGGCATTGTGCTTTCAGCTTCCCAAGGTGGATAGCGGCTAGATCAAATTTTTCAAAACAAAATATTTTAAAGGAATATTTTAGTTTGTATGACAGAGATTCTTGGTTGTTGTAATGAATTAGTGTTCTTTGTCATGTAATATTTTAATAAGTTTTATCCTTAATCCTAAATGATCCGAAGCTTGTTGCATTCCTTGTCCTATAAAAGGATTTCCAAGATCATTTAGAAAGTGTTGGAAACTAGTGAAGTAACACATGCATTAAGCTATTTACTATTTCTAGTGAGTATAACAGATGTATATCTAGAGAGTATTATTATAGAACATAAATTTGTAGATATTTTTCATTTGTTGAATTGACATTTTTTTGAAGCATTTAGGAATTGAAGCTGGATTCTCTATACTTAATACAATATTTCAGATTTTAAGTCTCTCCTTGGTGCTTACTTGTTGAATTGTGAATCTTTTGATTCATTGCATTGTAATTTATCTGTGTATATGTCATTAGTCCTTAGTTTTGATCTAGGATCAAATAAAATAATGCTTTGGATATGACATAAGTTCTTTGGGTTTGTCTACAGAAGGATCTTATAAGTAGTGTTTCATCTGAATTATCTGTATTTATGGTTTTGAGTCCTTGAGAATAGTTAGTTTCTTTGTCTTGTGTTTGAACTAAAAACATTTCCCAATGGATAAAGCACTAATAAATAATGAGTATTTTCTACATTGATACATATCTTAATACATTTGGCTATATTATGCCGTATAAAACATCAAAACCATTTCAGTCCCTTTGAGTTTTGTGGTTGTTAATTATATGTCCCGTATGGTAATGAAGAGTCACTGAATGAGTGGTTATCATTTCATACTTTCTTGTGATTTATCTATTTTTAAAATCCAGAGTATAAGGAGTTGTAAAGAGTTGATTTTTATCTAGATTGGGTGTACCTACCTAGGTTTTGCAGAGCAAAAGGTGTAGAGGGCAGTCTTGTCCCTATAGTTGGTCCAGTTACCTTGCAGAGATTTCACACTTTGATCTAACCACTCCTAATATCAATCTCAAGGTTTATTGGTTTCTTTTCATAGTGTAAAAATTTCATACACAAACAAGATAACGAATCTGCTGGGGAGTTGACCATTGAAAGAAAAGAGTTAGTTTAATTTAGCCCTTAATTGTTGTCCTTTGTCTTATCAAATTACTCATTGCAGTATTCATATTAGCTAGTATTATATTTTCGCAAACTTGTGTTGGTTGGCGACTCGAATAAATCTTTGTAATAAGTGCTGAGTAATATTTATTGTTTAATACACCTTTTTTCAATATGGATACTAGATCTAGAGTGAAAGACCATCCTGAAGTTAAGTTGGAAGGTGGGCTTCCAACTACTTCTAGGGCTGGATAGCTTTGGAGAGAAAAGAAGAACAAAGACAATCCATCTCCAAGAAGACAAGAGATGGACAATGGAGGAGAAGGTTCAATTTGATACAACCATGAAGGAAACACATCAGAATATGAAGAGGCTTCAGACTTGGGATTGGATTCATATGGAGATTACAATTCTCCTAGTGAGAGAGAAGAAGAGGAATTTGACAATACTTCCTCAGATTCAACAGATTCGTCTGAAGATGAAGATGAATATAATAGATTCCTCCAAGAACAATGGGTCATCAGAAAATAAAGAGAGAAAGAGAATAAGAAGAAAAAAAAAAAAGCAATTGTTGAAATAACAGGAAACAAATTATACTGAAAAACCTAAGAAGGATGAAGAGAAAACTACCACCCACCGAAGTGTTACTACTCAAAGCCCTAGATATAAGGGGAAAATGAATTTGACAGGAATTGAAATAAATGAACCTAAATGTCACAAAGTTCCATTCAATCAAGAATCTAAAGGGTTCACTGACCTTGAAAGGGTCTGAAGGGAGAATAAGATTTCAGATAGAGAGCTCGAAAAATAAGAGTTGGAAACTGCTGCCTTAGAAAAGAAAAAGAAGATTGATTTCCTCAGGAAATCTACTCAGCCTTCTTATACAGGTGTTGAAAACACCTCAACATCAAATTCCAATGCTTCTACTTTCCAAAATGATAATAGATTCCAAAGGAGACCACTTCATGTAGAAAGGTACAAGCAATTTTATTTTATTAGTATCCTTGGTTTTCCTAATGCATTTCCAAATGAAATCAGGGATAAAATTCCTAAGTTTACTGTAAATAATGTAATCACATGTAAGGAACATCTAAATAAATTTACACATATCATGGATGATTTTGATATTATACATGAGGATGTAGTTATGAAAATTTTTGTTCTATCTCTAGTTGAGGATGCTAGAGATTGGTTTAATGCATTATCTCATGATTCAATGGGATCAATGGATGAGTTAAAATATCACTTAAAGGATCAATATGGTGATAAAACCAATAAAGGATTCTTGTTGAATGATTTTAACAATATAAAGAAAAATTCTAATGAGGGAGTTGTTGAATTCAATTCAAGATTCCAAAAAGCTATGTATAGGCTTTTCCACAAAATGAGGCTTGACGAGGAGGTATGCCTTGCTACTTATTTAAATGATTTTGATTCTAAAATGGGATATCATCTTAGAGATAAGAATCCTAGAAGAATTAGTGAATCCTATAAGACAACTATTAATATAGAAATAAATAGAAGAGTATCAAGGAAAATGGGTAAAAGGGAATATGTGAGGCTTAATAAGATCAATAAAAAAGAATCAGAAAATAAAGATTATAGGGCTCCAAATAATAATAGGCCATCCTATAAATGTTATAGCCAGTAGAAAAAGATGCAAATTTTTTCTTATAATACCCAATGGAAAGAGGCGAACCTGTTCTCTTACAAAGGAAGGACAACCTTGATATTGAGACCCCTAATCCTCTGCAAAACAAATTCTATTAACATGTGTAATGAGGATTATTGGTGTGAAGCCTGTTAATATCCACAAAATCTTGATTATTGTTCTATTTCTCTAAATGTATATGAAAATAAAGAACAAGGAGAGGAGGAAAATAAATTCCATGATGACAGTGGTTGTACCATGACCTACTCATCTCCATGTCTTGAAGTAGATTCTGATGATGAAATTGAAAATTATGATGTCTCTGGCTCACGAAGCAGAGTGGAAGCATATGATCAACAAATTTTTACTGATGATGAAGGAGAAGTTGATGATGCAAGGTGCAATGCTTAGAATAGTAAGGAAACTATGGTATTGAGAAGACCCTCTGATGAAGAAATAACACAGATTACAACTGATTTGGTCAACAAAGCAAGAAGTAATTATGAATTGAGAAATAGAAAAGTTGGTGGAGTAGAAAGTAAACGAGTCACTTGTATTTTGAAAGAGACCAAATAAGATAATAAACACAAGCAAAGTGCTAACTCTGTAGATAATAAACACCTTCAAGGAAGGCCTGCTAAGAATATAAGTAAGTTAAAAGCCAAAAGTGTTAAAAAAATAAAATGGTTCAAACATTATATATGAGGTAAAAGCTAAAATATTAGAAACAAGTTGTTCCCTTCCTAGAATGGATGATAAGGAATCAAAGAAAGAAGAGCCAACTTTGACTGTTCAAGTTGAGGATGGTAATCTTAATCTTGAAATCAAGAATTCTCTGATGTAAAATACACCCCAATTAATATGGGGCATCTATTGTCACAAATAACTATTAAAGTTTGATTTATGGAAATGATGAGAATTGGGGAACATAAAGAGAAGGTCCTCTCGTTTCTCAATGATGTTTCTTCAATAAGATTTAAAAAACCGGAAGGTGTTGAAAAGATGAAAAATATACAAGAAAATTCAGAAAGAAAGGGAAAAGAGTCTAAAGGAATGACTTCAGAAATCGCTCAGATTTATTTAAATACAAATCATGTGAATACTCCCTTAGGAGTTGTTGATCCTTTCTTCTTAACTTTTTTTATCAATGGTAAGATGCTAAAAAAATGTATGATAGATTAAGGAGCATCTAATTTTGTTATGCCTGCAGAGATAATAAAGTCAATGGGATTACAGGTTAATACTCCTCATGGAAGATGTCAGGCAATGGATTGCAGATAAATCCCTGTTATTGCTACTATCAAGGCTTTTCCTTATAGGTTGGTTGTTTGTCCTGACAAAGTGTTGACAATGAATGTATTGGTTGTTGATATTCCTCCTCATTATGGATTGTTTCTGTCAAGAAAATGAAGTGCTTTAATGGGAGGAAGTATGTAATGTGATTTATCCTTTTCCACTTTTAATATTGATGGTAACAATGTCAAGGTGTCCTGGGAAAGTAGGACTCCTCATATGATTGAAGTAAATGAAGATGCTGATATGAGTTGTTTTATAGATACTAATATTGGATCTTTTCAAGTACAAAAGAAAGATGTTGAAGGAAAAGCTCAACTTATGCTGTTATCTAATGAAAAGGAAAATTTTATGGACCAATATGATTTGGGGACCATGTATTTTGATGGAGAAAGTTCTAAGGAAGGAGCTAGTGCATGAATCATATTGATAGCTCCTAGCGGTAAGACCTTCAAGTTTTCTTTTACATTGTTGTTTACATGCACAAATAATGTTGCAGAGAATGAGGCTTTGTTAATAGGTTTGAGATTATCCTCAAGACATAAGAGAAAAATTATCAAAGTGATTGGAGACTCTGAATTGATAATATTTTAGATTAAATCCAAATATGTTTAAAAAAATCAGAGACTTAAGCAGTATAGAAATGTTGTCTGGGATGAATTGGAAAACTTTGATGCATTTGGTATTGATTGGATAGATAGAGGTCAGAAAAAAATGGTAGATTTATTAGCTAACATTGCTTTAAGACCCAAGGATATTATATTTCTAGAATTTTGAAAATAGAGATTCAATCTAGGCCTTCAATACTAGACAATGTTGAAAATTGACAAGTCTTTGAAGATGACTTAGATATTCTGAGATTTTTGAATTGTGAAGTAGAATTTTTAGACAAAGAAATGGATTTCAGGGGATGTATTGAAACCTTGGATGATAAAGATACCATTTTTTGTAAAGAGGTGATTCAATTAAAGTAAAATAGAGTTCCCAAGGGGCTAGTTATTCTTGGAAAAGCTTTTGATAATAAAGACAAGTCTTTTTCTGCAAATAAGGTAAGTAAACTTGAATATTTGGAAGAAATAAACATAGGAACAATTGAGAGCCCTAAGAATGTGTATATTGGTAAAAATTTATCTCCTAAAATTAGTAATTTATTGGTTGATCTTCTCAGAAAATATAGGCATGTTTGTGCATGGTATTTTGATGATTTGAAGGCCTATAGAGAAGATTTGTTTCAACATGAGATTCCTTTAAAGGAGGGCACTAAGCATTTCCAAAAAAAATTGAGACCTATGAATCCCACCTTGGCACAAAAATGCAGGAAGAACTAAAAAGATTAGAAATGTTGGGATTATCAAAACCATCAGGCATTCTACATGGGTATCAAACTTGGTATTAGTGAGAAAGAAAAATGGTGATATTAGACTTTGTGTAGATTTTATAAATTTGAATATCAGTTCATTAAAGGATAATTATGGTTTGACAAATATGGAAGCCATGTTACATAGAGTTACTGAGTCTGAATTAATGTCTATGATGGATGGGTTCTTAGGATATAACCAAGTCATGGTTAAGGAATATGAACAATTTAAGACTACATTCACCACACCATGGGGTACTTATGCTTATGTGAGAATGCCTTTTGGCTTAAGAAATGTTTGGGAAACCTTTCAGAGGGTCATGGATGTGGTATTTGGATATTTCATAAATAAATTTTTAGTTATTTATCAAGATGATTTAACAGCTTATTCAACAAAAGAAGATCAACGATGTCATCATCTTGAGAAGATTTTTGTTAGAGCTTTGGAATACGGGGTCTCTTTCAACCCAAATATATGTTCTTTTGGAGTCATAGAGGGAAAAATATTAGGAAATATTGTATCTAAAGATGGAGTAAGATTCGATCCTGAAAGGGTTGCTGCTATTGATAAAATCCCTCAGCCAAAAAATGTCAAGGGTATTCAATCTTTCTTTGGACAGGTGGATTTCCTAAGGAGATTTGTTACAAATTTTGCAAAAATCAGTATTCCTATTTCAAAGATGATGAAGAAAAGAGCCTAGGTGGAATGGAGTGAAGACACATCTAAAGCATTCTCAAGTATTAAACAAGCTATCAAAGATGCTCCTGTTTTGAGAATAACTAATTATGAAAAACCTTTGCAGATTTTATTCTTTGCTTCATACAATATTGTTGCTGCAGTATTGTTGCAAAAAAATTCAGAGGGATTTGAACAACCCATTTCTATTTTTAGTAATTCTTTACAAGTAGAAAATCTGAAGTATGATATTATGGAAAAAAAAGCATATGCTCTGGTTAAACCTATCAAATATTTTTAGATGTTATCTAGTAGGAGAAAATATAACTGCTTATGTACCTAATGCTACTCTAAATGACATTCTAATTCAACAGGAAGTTTCAGGAAGGAGGTGTAGATGGATAAATAAAATCCAAGAGTTTAATATTGACATTTAGATCAAAAAAATGGTTAGAGGCCTAGGACTTGCAAAATTAATGGCTCAGATAAATTTAGATGCAAATCAGGTAAATATGTTAGAAGAAGAGCAAAGGCCTTATATTTATGATATGGATTGTTGTGAATGGTATAAGGACATCATTGGATATTTATAGAAAATGATGCTGCCTCCTGAAATGGATGAAAGTAGAAAGAGAATAGTTAAGCTGTATGCCATAAAGTATGCAATAATACAAGGTTAGTTATGGTGGAGGAGAAATGAAGGATAATCGATCTAATGTGTGGACTATGACAAATCTAAGAACTTGTTGGAAAAAATACATAATGGTGCATGTGGGGGACATTACATGGCTAAGACTACTGCACATAAGATTATGAGCTCGGGTTTTTGGTGGCATACTATCTTCAAGGATTCCCACAGTTATGTCAAGAAATGTGATGCTTGCCAAAGATTTGCAGGTAAGCTTAAGTTTAGTGGGACTTTATCTTTGGGGCCTATTATAGTTGATGCCCCTTTTAAAAAATGGGGAATGGATTTCGTTGGAGAGATTCCTAACAAGTCTAGTGGAGGTCATTCATGGATCTTGGTAGTGACTGATTAATTTACTAAGTGGGTTGAAGCAATTCCCACCAAAAAGGCTACTAGTAAAGTTGTTATTGATTTTATGCTTTAAAATATCTTCACTAGGTTTGGTTGTCCTGAAAATATTGTGGTAGTTAAAGCTATGTGTTTTAAATCTAAAGAGTTTAGTGACTTCTGCCAGAAATATGGAATCCATGTTTCTTCTTCTTCCTCATATCACCCATAGGGAAATGGTCAAGCTAAATCCAGTAATAAGAGCCTAATAAAGATTCTAAAAAGAGTGTTAGATAAGAACAAAAGGTCATGGGATTCAAAGGTGCAAAAAGAATTGTGGGCTGATAGAGTGACAGTGAAGAAAGTCATTGGTTGTGCACCCTTTGATTTAGTGTATGGTATACATGCTAGGTTGCCTCAAAATAACCTATTGCAAATGTATAAGTTTACCCAAAAATATGATGAGGAACTAGATGATGAGATGAGGATAAAAATGCATGATTTTATACAATTAGATGAATCAAGAAGGGATGCACATGACAAGAATATTAGGTTGCAACTTCAATGTAAGGATCTGTTTGACAAAAGAACTATTGCAAGAAGTTTTGAAGTTAATGATTTGGTCTTGATGTGGAATGCCAGATTGGAGGATAAAGGAAAACATGGAAAGTTTGATCCTATATGGTTAGGACCATATATCATTGATAGTAAATGAGGTTCTGATTCTTACATTTTAAAGGATTTAAGTGAAAATATTCAGGAGTTACCGGTTCATGGACAGTTCCTGAAGTTCTATTTCTCTTAAAGTTTCTTTTTGAATCCATGAAAATTTGTTTGTAAATAAGTTTTGTGTACATATTCCTTTTTTTTTTGTCTGTTTTAGGTTAGTTTCTTTTCCTGTAGGCGGTCTTCTCAACTCAGAGTTCTGAAATCTTGTCATGCCTACAAGAGACATGTATCCCCAATTAGAGTGAATGTTAGCACTGTTAGAAAATTCCATGGTTGTGAGGTTTTACTTCTGGTTTTGGCAGTGTTTTAGGTCTCTGTCTTAAACCCTGGGTCAAATTCATGAAATAACCCTAAAAACCCTAAATCTCATGAACTTGTTATAATTTTGAATTACCTTTTTGAAATAAATTAAAGACCTCTTAAGTCATGTATTTTAAGTCGTCGGGCGGGGTGCATTTTAATATTTCCCTAAGTCATGTTTCCTAGCGGGGTACACTTGATTTTTCTTATTTTCCTAAGTCCTTGACTTGCCTTTATCTTTTATTTGTCGAGTATGGTTTTTTTTCATCCAACGGTCAGTGTTATGCCTTAGAGCCAGAGATACAATTGATCTAATCTTCAAGGCATCGTGATAGGTTTCCAAGTGTCCATGTGGGATGTGGTGGGCCCTTTTTTTTTCTAGCTAGGCAGGAGGTTATCATGTGATTAGATCATTTTTCATCATACGAAAGGTGCTTTGTCTTAATCAGAAAGGTGCTATCTTTTTACCTATCGAGGCATTGTGCAGTGTTGACACATGGCAGATTGGCGAGTCTTTCTCAGTGGTAAAGTAAAGTAAAGATAAGAAAAGTTGTTTTTTATCATATGGTCAACGTTATGCCTTAATGAGCAAGATGTAGTTCTTCAATATTCAAGGCATTATGATGGAAAACCATGTGGAAAGGTGGCCAATCTAAGCAAGGGTAAGGTTTGATCAGATCTGAGGAAGATCTATGGTGGGCGTAAATCCTTAAAGAGAAAGGTGCAAGATGTTTAGTAACCAAGGATTTGTGATAGCATGACACATGTCCATCCTGAGTTTGTGGGACCTGTGGTTTTGAACACGGGTGAAAGTTAAAGAGTTGTCAGGTCCATTTTAATCTGATGGTGTGCATGATGCCTGGATAGTAAAGATGGAGGTAGTTACCTTTTGAGGCATTGTGACCGTGTGCCATGTGTCTAGATCATATTTTCAAAGACCATGTGACTTAAATAAGATTAATGACTATGTTTTAAAGTTTGATAAAGTTTAAATATGGATCATCGATGGAGAATTCCATACCAAGTGTAGCTATTGGAATGGATTTTCAAATTTAAAATGCATTCTATAGGGTTTTTAAAGTGGTGATCTATGTCTTCTTGCTATAGAGCGATAAATTAAGGAATCTGATCTTCTGTGCCGTGTATGAAAAACTGCTAGATGCTGTATGAAGGAAGGTTTGACGATTCTAAAGACATTTATTACAGACTTATCTCTTTAGGGTTTCTGGTTAATTTGTTAATCAATATTTAATCCTTTGGTTTATCTTGTTATGTTCTTCGCCATCAATGAGGAATTGTTTTAGAGTTTTATAATACAGATCAGATTAGATTCTCAAGGTCCTGAGATTTTCAAAGAAGGATAGTTGGTTTTTTGCAATTCTCAGCGGTTAAGTCTCCTAGGGTAATTAATGCACGTCAGACATTTCATTCTTTATTATTGTTGTAGGGAATTGTGCTTTCAGCTTCCCAAGGTGGATAACGGCTAGATCAGATTTGTCAAAACAAAATGTTTTAAAGGAATATTTTAGTTTGTATGACAGAGCTTCTTGGTTGTTGTAATGAATTAGTGTTCTCTATCATGTAATATTTTATTGAGTTTTATCCCTAAACCTAAATGATCCAAAGATTGTTGCAGTCCTTGGCCTATAAAAGGATTTCCAAGATCATTTAGAAAGCACTGGAAACTGGGGAAGTAGCATAGGCATCAAGATATTTACTATTTCTAGTGAGTATAATAGATGTATATCTAGAGCGTATTATTATAGAATAGAAATTTGCAGATCTTTTGCATTTGTTGAAGTGACATATGTTTTGAAGCATTTTGGAATTGAAGCTTGATTCTCTGTACTTAATACAATATTTCAAATTTTAAGTATCTCCTTGGTGCTTACTTATTGAATTGTGAATATTTTGATTCATTGCATGGACTTATTTGTGTATATGTCATTAGTCATTATTTTTGATCTAGGATCATGTTGGTACTAAAAAATACAAGGTTTTTGAGTACCTTGTTAAAATTTTTGCATTTTTGCCCCTTATGAGAACTTTTGAGCCTTTTTGCCCAAGTGCAATTTTGAAGTTTTTCATGCATATCAGGTGTTCATCACTCTTGTTTAGACATAAGAAGACATCCCAGATTGTCAGATTCAAGTTTTGAGTCATTTAGTGATGTCTTGTTTTGAGCACTTGTCCTTTTTTGCATATGCTGATTATAGTGTCAAATTGTTGTAACTAGCCTACTTTGCTTCTGAATATCTTGCACCCTTTTAGGTTTCATGGGTCACTACTTTGGGAATGTGTTACATGCATAAGAAAGAGTCTAAGTTTCATAACCCAAGTCATTTTGAATCCTTTTGATAAGTTTTCAATCTCCCCAAAGTTGGTCCTGCAGAACTATCTTGTTTCTCTGTCATGTCTAGATATCTAAATAACCTACTTTGAGCTTCTGCAAGTTGTACCCTGTTGAATGCATTGCATAATTGAATGTTCCCACATGTTGAAAACATGAAAGTGTACCCATTTTAAGAGTTTTAGACTCATACCAATCCATTTGTTCACTTTCCCAACTTGATTCCAAATCCAATTTATGCATATTTGCTGAGTGCAAAATCAGGAAAATTGTAAGATGCTAACTTTGCAAATTGATGCCGATAGATCAGTTCACCTTCAGTGCAAGCTAATTGAAGATTCATGTTCCATGTTCAAAGGTGAATCAAGTTTCAGAGGTTCAAATTATGGGGGCTCTTTTTGATTAGTTTGTGAATCAAAATTTGAAGACCAGTTTGTGCAGTTTGACAATGCAAAACAGAGGTTTTTAAAAAGTTTTAAGTTATAAAATGGAAAAATGAAACCATGGCAAGGGGAGCCCAAGCCTATGGAAGAGATTGGTGGTTTTAAGAGGCAAGAAGACAAGGCCATTAATGAGCAGCACTTGGAGGAAACATCCAGAAATTCTGAAAATGTAAGAACACAGCCAGCCACGTTTTTGGTTATATCTCAAAAGCTACGATCTGGGTTGGGCTGAATTTTGGATATGTTTGAAATGAATATACCAGAAATATACAGTAAAAATGTGAGACAAATCCGAGTTGAAACACAAAAGTTATGGCTCTCTGAGTATTGGCATAAATAACAAGGTTTCAAAAATGCATAGAGATATATCCCACATGCATGGGGTTGTGAAAGTTTTTAACATTTATATACTCCAACACTTAGTATATGATTTGAAGAAAGAACCAAGAGGCCATTTGGTGGGTCTCTTGGTTGAAATTTCAAAATTCTAGTGGAGTAAAAATGCATAAAGTTAGTCTCCATGTCTCCAAGTCTCCAAGTCTCCAAAGCCAAGAAAATCATCTAGAGAATTAGAGATTAAAGGTAGTCTCCAAGTCTAACCATAGTTGGTGAAATCATTCAGAGACTTAGAGACTACACTATCCAAGTTAACCACAATTAAGGCATGGTCAAGGTGCAGTCAAGTTAAGCTCATTCAGAGACTTAGAGACTAAAGGTAGTCTCCAAGTCTCCAGATCGAACCATGGTTAAGAAAAAGTTTATGAGACTTAGAGACTACATTGTGCAAAGTAACCACAGTTGAGGCATGGTTAATGGTTGATTTAAGTTTAAAGGTAGTCTCCATGTCTCCAAGTCTCCAAAGCCAAGGAAATTATTCAGATATTTAGAGACTAAAGGGTTGTCTCCAAGTCTCCAGATCTAACCAAAGTTAATGAAAACTTCAAGAGACTTAGAGACAATGAGAAAAAGTTGACCATGGTTAAAGTGTAGTTAAGGTGTGGTTAAGTAAAGATCTAGAGACTCAGAGACTAAAGGTAGTCTCCAAGTCTCCCAACAAACCCATGGTTGAGAAAATCATCTAGAGACTTAGAGACTAAAGGCTTGTCTCCAAGTCTCCAAATCAAATCATAGTTGAAGAAATTATTCAGAG
>MU226199.1:1040019-1064745 GCA_018584345.1 Thuja plicata
TATTGGGTTGAAGGATTAAGGAGAAATCTACTCAGTGTAGCACAACTGAACAACATTGGCTTCAAGGTAGAATTCATGAATGGTAAGGCCAAGCTCCTGGATGGTAAAGGGAACCTAGTTGGAACTGGTAAGCAAACAAAATGTAATTTATTCTATCTTGATCTCACTGAAGGTTCATGCTTTATTGCACAAGTAGAAGAAAGCTAGTTATGGTATAAAAGGTTATGTCATGTGAATTTTGACAATCTGGTAAACATAAGAAAGAACAAAAGAGTCAGAGGTATTCCTATCTTGAAGAAACTCAAGTTAGCAACATGCAAACAATGTCAAATTGGAAAGATGAGAAAGACTAGCTTCAAGAGCAAGAATTACAATACAGACGAAGTATTGGAATTGGTACATACTGATCTATATGGACCAATCGGAACAACAAGCTATACTGGAGAAATTTTTTTATTCTATTTGTTGATGATCATTCCATAATGATGACTGTCATGTTTCTCAGAGAGAAATCATAAGCTTTTTGGAAATTCAAGTGGTATCTTGCAAGAGTTGAAAAAGAAACATGAAAGAAACTAAAATGCCTAAGATCTGACAAAGGAGGAGAATTCATCTCTAATGAGTTCAATAAATTCTGCAATGAAAGAGGAATCAAAAGATAGGTATCTGCTCCTGGTACACCACAACAAAAAGGAATAGCAAAAAGGAGAAATAGACCCATTATGGATTGTGTAAGAACCTTAATGATCGAAAAGAATGTTGCTGCCAAATACTGGAAGGAGGCCATTAGTACTACAGTGTTCACCTTGAACAAAGTTCAACTAAGAAAGATAGAAATCAAACACCTTTTGAATTATGGTATGGCTATAAACCTAATGTTCATTATTTTAAAGTATTTGGAAATAGATGCTACATCTTGAAGGAAGCAAGAAATGGGAAACTAGATGCAAAAAGTGATGAAGGAATATTCCTAGGTTACTCATGTAAAAGAAAAGCATACAAATATCTGAATCTTACTACCCATAAAGTCATAGAGAGTGTACATGTCAAGGTTGATGAGTTTGTAGAAAAATGTGAAGAGAAGAGCAATAAAGAGCCTAAAGACTATAGAAAATTTGTATATCATGAACTTGATACTATACCTATGACTCAACCAATGGTGATGAGACAACATATATTGACATGAACTGTACTACCTGAGTTGCAAAATGTGCCACATGACCTGCTAGTAAAAGGACCCGAGTCACAGACTGATGGACCCGAGTCACAGACAGAGGGACCCAAGTCACAGATTGAAGGACCAGAGTCTCAGATAGATGGACCCGAGTCACAGTCAGAGGGACCCGAGTATCAAATAGAGGAACATGAAAGAATGTTTGAGAATGAAAGACCTAGTGGATCAAGTCTAGAATCTAGATTGAAGGTTCTAGTACTTTCCAAATACATGAAAAGGCATCATGCACCTGAGAAAATAATTGGAGATCAGACAGAAGGTGTAATGACAAGAAAGAAAATAAAAGGTACATGCTTACTAAGTGAATTTGAACCTAGAACTATTAAAGATACATTGAATGATGAAAGTTGGATAGAAGCAATGAATGAAGAAATTGAGCAAATTGAGAAGAACAAAACTTGGACTCTTGTACCTAGGCCAAAGGACAAGAATGTGATTGGAACCAAGTGGGTTTTCAGAAACAAGATGGATGAAAATGGGAAATTTTCTAGAAACAAGGCCATACTAGTTTGTAAAGGATATGCTCAAGAAGAGGGTATTGACTATGGAGAAACTTTTGCTCCTGTTGCAAGACTTGAATGAGTCAGAACTCTTTTAGCATATGCTGCACATAAAGGATACAAGGTATATCAGATGGATGTGAAGTCTACATTTTTGAATGGAATCCTAGAAGAGGACATTTACATTGAACAACCAGAAGGCTTTATTGATCCCGGTAGAAGAAATATGGTTTGCAAGCTACACAAAGAATTGTATGGACTAAAGCAAGTGCCCAACGCCTGGTATGAAAGACTACATAGCTATCTAATAAGCATTGGATTTCAGAGAACCAATGATAATAGTAGCCTATACATTAAAGAAGGACCACAGAACAAGATACTATTAGCAGAGATATTTGTTGGTGACATATTATTCACTGGTTATGATGACCTATGCAAACCATTCTCAATAGCTATGAGAAAATAATTTGAAATGTCTATGCTTAGTGAGATCAAATTTTTTGTTGGTTTACAAGTACATCAAATAAAGGATGGTATCTACATTACTTAATCAAAATATATCAAGGAGATACTCAAGAAATTTGGTATGGAAGATTCCAAACCTGTTGGGACACCCATGTGTACTAGATAGAAACTATCTAAGGATGATGATTAAAAAGAGGTAGATCAGACCAATTACAGATCTATGATTGGAAAATTGCAATATGTTGTGCACACCATACCTGATATAGCATTGGCAGTTGGTATTGTTGCAATATTTTCAACTAATCCCAGAGATAATCACCTAATGGCACTCAAAAGAATTATGAGATATCTGAAAGGTACTGAAGATTATGGTTTATGGTATAAGAAAGGTGGAAACTTTGATTTAAAGGCATTTACTGATGTTGATTGGGCTGGAAGTGTCGATGATAGGAAGAGAACTAGTGGTGGAGCTTTCTTTCTTGGAAAAAGGTTAGTATCTTGGACTAGCAACAAACAAAATTGTATTTCTCAGTCTATAGCAGAGGCAGAATATGTTGCTGCAGCAGTGAACTATTCTAACATCATATGGATCAAGCAGTTGTTTTCAGGAATGAAGGAAGAGATAAAAGAGCCATTTATTATCTACTGTGACAACACTAGTGCCATTAACATCTCAAAGAATCCTGTGATGCAAACCAAAACCAAGCACATAGCAATAAAATATCACTTCTTGAGAGAATTAGTATAGAATAGTGAAGTAAGGTTGGAATATGTAAACACCAAAGAACAAGTTGCAGACATATTCACCAAACCCTTACCTAAGAATGCATTCTTGTATCTTAGAGAAAAACTAGGGGTACTTCCCCTACCTGAAGATCACTAAAATATAGTTTAGTGATGCATCAACCCGAGCGACTGTCAAATTTAAACTCATAGGTTGATGATGTCAGCAGGGTTTTAAAAATCTTTAGCCTTCACCATTGAGCTTTTTGAATTTGCAATCTAACTTTAAATGATCATATCTTGCTCATTTTAGGTCCAAATTGAGTGCAATTTTTTTTTTATTTTGTGTAGAATTGTCTAAAGATATATGGGTTTGTCTTAGTTTCTAGATTTTGGTCATAGATTTATCATAAATTGCAGGTTTTCATCACTTTACCTATCTAATCCTCTATTTTACAACTTCCAAAGCCTCGTACGGGCTCATACAGTAACACTTTTTAGTACAATTTTTTTTGAAAGTGAGTTATTTTCTATCTACTTTCTGAATATGTGATCTATTTTTTGATTTTCTAATTTTTATAATGTGGACTAATCTTTGGATTTGATTTTCATGTGATTATCTTTTGTGTATAGCCTAACAGTGGTTTGCAGAATGTTATCCAAGAAGAATAGAACACAAACTACTCATGAATTGGTTTTCCAGGTTGCCTTTGATTGATAGAACGTGAAACATTGTGCTTGCATCTTGTTTTTGATTTCTTAAATTAGGAACCCACATGCAAGACTTCTTAAAATGAACATTTTTTTGATATTTTGGGGATGAAAATAATGTCAGGAAACTATGCTCTTGTCCTTTTGGGATGA
Source organism: Thuja plicata (assembly GCA_018584345.1). Lineage (NCBI taxonomy): Eukaryota > Viridiplantae > Streptophyta > Pinopsida > Cupressales > Cupressaceae > Thuja > Thuja plicata. Next base: position 1,043,806 of record MU226199.1, read on the forward strand.
TAAAAAATCTAGAAACATTATTATCATTTTCTTATTTGGCTTGAAATGTCTTCTAGTTTTGTAAACCCAAGGAATTGCATGGATGTATCCTCTCCTCTCACCTTCGCAGATCTTAGGTGTAAGAGAAATCCATAAAAATACTTTAGCGTGGCTACCTCCCGAGTGCTTTAACAAAGCCGGTGAGAGTGGATTGCCCAATTGGTAACAGGCTAAATCAAAGCCCTTCTGAACTGGTATATAAAAAATGCCATTGTGATTAATCTCACAATGGATAGGTGTGAATTCATTATGGCAACCAAAATCTCCTCTAGTACCCTAGTGGTGCATTAAAGTCCCGACATCGTTAAGGTGAAAGCCTTTCTTTGAAAGGATTGGGAGAGCCCCCTTTATTGGTAAAATGACTTGATCACAACCACCTGAATGTATGTCCTTACTACAAACTATTATTATAGTATCCAAAAAACCCTCTATCTATTGGTGCAGAAGGTTAGAGACCGACTAAGACACCCCACACTTTTATGGCTCTTAGTAGAGACAACAACCCTTTGGGGTTTGAAGCTTGGTGTGCCTGAGAAGTGAGTGCACATGTAAGGATCCCATGCCTCCAAGCTTCTAAGTTGTCCTCTATGAGTAAGCATAGCTGAACTTCGGTTCAAGTGGGGATTCAATAGATATTTCCTTGGATTACCTAGGATTGTGGTGTCTTTATTCTTTTTTACAACAAACATTCTGCTTGATGTGTCTTGCATGGGTGAAGCATCAAAACAAACCAACATCTCAAACATTCAAATCAAACATCAAAATGATCAATGATTCCAAATCTACACTCTTCGGTGTTAAGATGTCAAAATATTGTCCAATTTTTTGCATCTACTATCAAAACATTGAGAATCTATCAACTTTCTATCCAAATTGCTATTCTGCTGTGAAGGTTCTATCCAAATTTTCACACATCTGCATTCTCATCAACATCACTACTAGTCTGTCTTTTACTGCAATCTGTTGACAGTCTGACTCATCGTTGTTTCAAAATCTGACTTAGTTGTGCTAGTCCAAGTGACCCACTATCTATTTCAATCTTATCATCTATGTCTGTGTTGTCCTTATCCTGAGTTATGAAAGTAGGTTCATCAACCTTGACTCAAGATCAAAGTCATTGCTATCTCTGTCTTAGTTGGACATTATCTCCTTTTTTCTTTGGTCTTGGACTTAATCAGTAATTTACATATCATTTCAGCACCTATCAGTTAATCAATTGATTCATCATACCTTCTCTTCAATCTTCTAAGCAAGGGCATCAGACAATCTTACAATGTCAAACAGAAAAGAAGAGATTCTTATGGCAACTTTATTCAGACAACTTGAATATTTGAAATCTAAACTTCAGAAATTGAACAAGAAGGAAAAGAATACTTCATTTGATGAATCCTCCTTAAGATCAAGTTGTCCTTTTCTATTTGATCATGATTCTCAAATCTCTCTACTTTCTTCCAACATGGATAAATCTTGGTATGACAATCCCATCTTTGATTAAGAATAATTTTATGACAATCCCAAATTTGATCAAGACCAATTTTATGACCATCCTATCTTTGATCAAGAGCATGTAAAGGAAGCTATGAAAACATCAGATGAAATCCTTTTCTATCCACAAAAGAAGGATATTGCAAGTCAAGAAGCATTTATTTATCATTTAGAGAGAATCTCTACTCCTTTGGGACAATCTTATCAATCAACATTGGAGGAACTTCTTGAGCATAATCTCATCATATTGCCTGCAGCCACATCATGTCGATTCAAATTCTTGAGTAACTATTGTGCATATCATCGACATAACAAGCATAAAACTTCATATTGCATGGAGTTGAAACATAAAATCCAAGATCTCATAGATAATGGTATAATCAAAGTGGAAAATCCTAATGAATCATCTAGTGAAGATACTAATCTCAAGCATGATCAATATCAGGAATCCATGTCTAGCAATGGTTCGCATATCCCATCTATTTCTTCCACCATTCCTATACCTAAAGCTTCACAACTAGACACACCATCTCTATCAAGAATTGATCCTAGTGATGACTATGCTTACTCTCAAGGACTACCTCTAAAAGAGATCCAAGCTAATCAACATATAGATGCAAGCCTTTCTCAGGCTCTAAAGATCATAGACCCAACATATATATGTGCTTCAATGCTTTTCATGCCTATTCCAAATGATTGTCCATCAGCGTGTCAAGAATCTCATATGCAGATCAAAAATCCTACCTCATCCTTAGAAGTGGCTCCATGTCAAGAGGGAAATCCAAAGTGTGAAGAAACTAATATCAGTAATGATCAAGATCAAGACACCATCCATCTTTATCCAACAGTTGACCAAAGTCACATAGCTCAAGAGTCCCATGATGATTTCATCATCCCCTTCCATTTCTTCCCAGAAGAAACTCTTACATCTCCTATATCTTATCCATCTCCCAAGAAAGATCAAGATATCCTTTCCACCATCTCTACTGAGCTTATTGAAAAACAACAGAAAGGTACCCTTTGTACACCATCTAATAATCCTTGTCAAGATCAGAGCATCCCATCATCTCCTTGTCATGCTTTTCCATATCCAGGAACTATCATTCCTCAAAATCCCTTGCATAGCAATAAATCCAATCAAGCTTGAGATGCTCCTATCAAAATTACTCCTATCAAAGCTACTCATGCTCCTATTGATATAGAGATGAATTCTAAAGAGAAGAGCCTTGGTCATGCAACTCACTCTAAAGATGTTGATATCCCTTCCACACCTTATATCCCTCCATTCAAATGTAAGCATCTGTCTTCTCCATCTTCCAAATCCATCCTTGTTCCCTATATCCCAAAGATAAAACCATCAAAACTTCCATCTATATTTGGTCCTTATGTCCCTCCATCTACCATGCCTATCACTACTAGCTTCTCATCCACTTACCCTATCTCCTATCAAGATCAAAAAAGACATACATCCTTGAAATATCCCTATTAACCAATACATATGAACCAGTCATATCAGCCTCATTCATCCACAATTCCTAAGTCTTTTGGAAGCAATTTGGATGTACAATGAATAAATCAAAAATACAAGAATCCACCTACATATGAAGATCACTATGTCCCATCTAATTGACATGTGACTAAAAATACAAAGGAAATATTCAAGAGACCACATAGGCCCACTGAGCAAAGAACCAAATCAAAGAAAATATGGGTTCTGAAATCCATTATGAAAGAATTGTGTTCTAAATCATCTGATACAAATGGAAAATCAAAAGCTGTGGATTCCCAAGTCTCTTCTAAAGGACTTGGATACAAAAAGAAAATAAAAAGTTATGTGGATTCCCAAGTCTCTCTTAAAAGGCTTAAACAAAAGGAAAAATCACAATTGGCATGCAAGCTTCCAAAGGCTTCCACTCCATCTCCTTTCAAACATTTTTCATCACCTAAACCTATTTTGGGTCCTCATGTCCCAAAATATATTGTTTTGAATATGTTTTCATCCATCTTGGGTCCTCGTGCACCAAGATCCATATCAAAATCTAAATCCATTTCACACACTTTTCCTCTATCATTCCACCATCCTTCAAGATGTGTGTCGATGTTGATCTTGCCTACACAAACTTTTCAATACCCTATCTAATATCCTACACCTACCTCCTACACATCCATCTCATACTCTTTCTATTCCTCTCATCCAATCCATCGTATAAATCCTTGACTACCATCTCCCTTATCCTCTGTATCAATCTTCTTTACCATCACCCTATCAGCATCTATGAGCATACTTTTAGCGGCCTTGGCCTATCATAAAATATGCTTCAAAGGAGCACTATCCAAAGAACAAGAAGCTTAAGTTCCTCCATAAAATCAAAAAGATGAAAAAAAAAAGAAAAAGTGCCTTGGTGAAAACCTGGTAAACAACACCTTGGTAGCAAAAGTAAAGATAAATCAATCTGCCCTAAGGTGAAAACCACTTCTTGTGGTGCCTTGGATAAGTACCATGATGAAAACCTGGAAAATAGGCGTCATGCATAATTCCTCCTACTTGTACTCTTCACTTGGGGGCAAGTTCCTTCCATGTTATCTTTTCCCATCATATCTTACATCCAGCTAGCTCGTGAATATCCATGTTCCTTCTGCTGATCTTGACAAGGTTGAGCCTATCCATGAGCATCATGTATCCTGACATTCATGATCCCTTCCATCAGCCTATTTACTTTGTCTCATGCATGGTACCCTACCATGATCTTTCTTATCCCAAGCCTATCCTTCCTATCTCTGAATATCCTTTGCTCCATAGTCAAAAAATTTCATTTATACCTCCATCACCCCTTATCCCGATTGCCCCATCATAGCTCTATCCTATCTAATTGACCCCTTGGTCTTGATCAAAATTGAAAAACAAGTTCTTAGAAGACTCTTTACATGTCCACTCTTTTGGACCACATACTTTTCATGAAATCAGGACATTACCCTAAATGCTATACAACATCGCTCCATGAGCCTACATTGCTATATTATCTTTCCCTAGCTTGGGTAATCTTGAAGAGACTATCCTTGAGGGTCGCATTCACCCTCTTCATCCATCATTGGCTATCCATCTCATACATCAACTTTCTAATCCATCTGCAATGTCCTACACCTTGCTAGACATTGGGACAAACCATTGTGATCTTGCTTGAGATCGAGTAATCTCTAAAAATCTAAAAATTGCAAAATCTCTAAAAATCTAAAAATTGGAAAATGTCTTGAAAAAATGATCATCTTAGTGAAAACCTAGCGATAGGCGCTTTGATGTATCTCCAAAGAATTATATATTCCAAAAATACAAAAAAATTAAAAAATACAAGAAAAAAGAGAAAAAAAAAAAGTGCCATTGATGAAAACTTGACAAATAGGCGTCATGGTAGCAAAAAAAGAATTTTTGCCAAAAAGGTGAAAACCTGGTAAACAGGCACCTCTTGTTCCACCTTGCTATATCTATCACAATTCCACTTGGCTTTATGTATCTACTTTGCTGCTTTGCTGCTATGCTTCTTTCCTTCTTGCATTTCTTTTTATGCATGCTTTCAGTTCCCGTCAAGACACCAACTTGTATGGATTGAAACTAGTCATACTCTTGGGAAAAACCTCGTAGTCTAGGGGTACTATCCTATTACCTTTTGGGATCTACTTCTCAACAGTCACCAGTGGTTCTCACTATGTATGCCTACTATTGCTTAGCTTATACTGAGTTCTCCCTCCTTGAGAATCTCCCTAACATCAGTCACCAGTGGTTCTCACTATGTCTGCCTACTGATGTCTAGCCAGTACTATGATCTCTTCACTTGAGAATCTCTCTCACGTCAGCCACCAGTGGTTCTCACTACGTCTATCTATTGTCATTTTACAATTGAGATTGCTCACATCCATTACAGTTGGAGTTGTACTTAATGCTCTACCTATCGATACTCAGTCTTGACAATTCTTTGCTTTAGTTTGTACATAGCTTTCGGTCACTTTCATGACACTCTGGTTCCTTTGTGAACCCTACTGACTTGACATTGATTCAATGCCATATGCCTAGGGGAAACCAAATCTAGTCTTCCCTTTCAACATACGCCAAGTCAGTCATCATTACTTGGGGGCATGGGTCCCCAATTTGATCACATCTTTGGTTTACACTTGAGTTAGCAATCTTGTCATTTTTGAAGGACAACTCGCTACTGACACAAACTGGTGTTTTTCAACACCACCATAAACAGTGTTTTTTAACACTATCTTTGGACACATCTATGTTTTTCAACACACATTGGATATCTCACACATAAACATCTATCGATAACAATCAAACACAATGCACTCACAAGCACAATGGTGTTTTTCAACACCTATACACATACATATTCAAAAAATTTGAAAATGGCTAAGCTATGATTGAATCTTTCTTTGTATGCTGTCTGTTCTCATGGATTTTATTAATATTTTATGTCTACTACTTTTTGGTGTAGTCCCGATGATCTGGCAACATCAAATAAACAAGGTGTATGTGATAAGAGCTCCCGCACTAAGGTGGAAAAGCCTCACATCCCTTGATCTTGTTTATTTGTATGCCATGGTGAGGTCAGAACTATCTCCTTGACTGTTATTGCTCTGTTTGTTTATGCATGATCACACTCATGGTTATCTTGGCTTTGAATTCCTCGATACTGGTGTACTCTTACAATATTAACTGGAAATGATGTTCAGGTCATCTTGGCTTTTGTGCCCTAGTGCTTATGGTTGTTTCCTACATTTTATCTGATGAAAGTCATATTCATATCCTTATGGTTGCATTTTGGCACCAGTAAGGGTTGTATCAACTTCGATGTTCCAAAAAAAAAAATTCTCAATGATGATGATTTTACGATGGGTCTCACAACCATGTCCTAGAATTGCACTTTCATATGGCATCTAGCATAAGATTGCATTTTCATTCTAGACTTGCATTGTGGCAGAAATTCGATGTTCAGTTCATTGCATACTCTTGGGTTCATACATTGGGGAGTTCTTCTTCAGCGTCCTGGTTTCATCATGACTGCACTAGTGTCCGATCCTCGCTCTCGATTCTTCACATGTTCTCCTGGTTAGCATCTGTCACACATTTGTGCACCCTACATGAGATGTTAGTACCATAAACATTACATTTTCATTTTCATTTACATATTGCATTTACATAAATCATCTACATACATACATCTTTCCATCTACATCAACATGTGCATCGCATACACTCATAAACATCACATACATGTGCATTTCATACATTTACATATACTCAAATACATGTTCATACATTTGCATACATTCTAATTCATCTAAACATCTAAGCATATAGGAAAACATCTCATAAACAATAAAGTGTGACATATGTGATGATACCAAAAGATGAGCTCATATATATATCTCAATGTGTCGATACAAATACAAAATGGTGCTAATTGAGCATAGTCTATCTCAAAATAATGATACAATACATGGATGCCAACGCATCAAATACATCCTATTCTCTAATCTACTAATCTATGAAATCTAACTCTAGCCTTCTCTCTTGTCACCTGGAGGAGGTGGAGGTGGAGGCATATCTGGTGGAGGTGGTACCTGTGCACCCTCTGACCCTTTGGCATATGAAGAAAATCTAGCAACCTGCGATGCCTCATCAAGCACCACCCCTATATAGGATGCATAGTAGTAGGCCACTCAGGCGGTCTGATGTCGGGTCTCCTCCTGTGCTATCCGCAGCTACCCTCAGAAATCCTACACCTCCCAGTCTCTATCTAAAAGCCAGCACCTCGCACGACTACTTGTACTATTAAGTCTCCAAACTATCTGCCCAGCTGCTGTACCGTCTCTCTAGCTTTGCGTAAGGCCTCTTGTACCTGTGATGGTGCATCACCAGGAACTGCACCCTATCCTAGCTCCTATGCAGGCTGGTCCTCCTGCATTGGGTCCTCCTATGGAACCTCCTACTGCTTGGCTTGATCCTGTACGTCCTCTAGCTACACGGCCGTCCTCCTACTCTATTTCCCACTGCTACTCACACTAGGATCTATCCTCATCTGGAATACAGGTATGTCCACTTGCACGGTATGAGGTTGAGGCCCCTACTGTGGTGCCTACTATGGTGGTGGCGGCCATGGTGCCTGCTATAGTGGAGGCATTGGTTCCTGCTGTGGCACCTGGGAGTGTACTACCTGTGCTGGCATGGTCATGCCAACTGGGTCTGTGAATCAGGGGAAGTGATGTGTCATGAATTGATCCCTATACACTAGCGTCATGCCCCCATCTGATATAGCACTTAGGTAATCCCATCAAGTCTATGCTAGGGCTCATACATCAACTAGTATCTAACTTGGTTGACCAACCCCTCCTGAGCTCATTAGTTAAATGAGCATAAGAACAATACTCCTGGGGGGTATCCTGTGCCTGACCAAACTGTTGCCAGACATGTGTAAGCAAAAACTGCTCAATGACTGATATTTCCCGGCCTATGAGAGGCTGAGACATGAGCATATACCCCAGTTGATCACTGGCATCGTCCCAGTCCTCTGTCAGTCACCATGGTCGCCATGTCACTACAACCAGGTCATCAAGCTGTGCTCACCACTACTCTGTCTTACCCAACGTAGGCTGGGTAATCAATCCTCAGTACCTATATATATAGGGCTCTAATGGCTCCCTCAAATCCTCTCATATGGGTCAATTGACCGGTAGGTGCTCCCATGCCCATATCAGTAATATGAAGACCCCTGCTGCCATGCTCTTCGCCTCTCTATAGGTGATCTCATGCATCTCATGATACATATTGGCCAACATGCACTAACCCCACCCATATTTGATCGGCTCCTCTAGCATACACTGCAGCATCTAACCCCATCCACACTCAAAACCATGCTGCTGATGATCTGACATCAGGTAGTAGCAAAGGAATGCTGCCAATACCATGACCAATCGGTGCTCAGGCCCATACTGCCTGATCAGCTCCTCCCATGGGATGGCTCTCCCCATGACAAGGTCATCTTGTAGGATCTCTCATAGTGCAAATGTCTCAAGTTGTGGCTATACATCATACTCTACTCTCAGATTGTGGAAGGGTATCTTGAGGATCCTATATATATCCTCCGGGGTCACTGTCATCTCACCTTGCGGAAGATGGAATGTGTTCATTTTCGAATGGAAACACTCTACCAATGCTCCTAGAAGTCCATGATTAACCTGAATGTCGGGTATCTCACAAAGATGTGATAGGCCCAAGTTGTCAATGTGAGTAATCTCTGCATCATCTAACTTCTGGACTAGCCCACTGATGGCTGGATGATGTGATCTGAAGGCTATGTCTGGGAACTCGACCTGCAAGATACAAACAACAAAGCATGATCAGTACTCATGATTCATGATAATCAAAGCATAACTGAGCAATAAAGCATTAAAGACATCCTACGCTAAGGACTAACACTGATTTAATTTCCATTGGACGCAACGCAAACTTGTTCTATACTCAAATTGTTAAGTTTTCTACATGCGAAGAAGTAGCCTCTCACGCGAAGAAGTTTTACGGGACGCGTGACATTACAATCTCATGCAAAGTTTCATACCAATTTGCATGAGAAACCCCCTTGTTGGAGGGTTTCCTACACAAGACATAGGTACCCTCCTACGCGAGGATACCCACCAGCCCATGCGAGACTCTGCCTTTTTGTAGTTTCTCATGCGAGGCTTCATTACGAGCCGCGCGAGGATACTAGTTCCTCGTGCGAGAACCTGCGGAGTAGTTTTTAAAAAATGTGCCAAAACAATAAAAAATTGACATAAAATAATGAAATTTGAATTCATAGAGAGGTGAATTGATCACTTACTGGGGGTTCATAGGCTATTGGCCGATTGTGTCGCCTAGATTGCTCAGAACGATGAGTGCTCACGGGGACCACCATTTTTTCTCAGAAGTCAATTCTCAAAAGTCAACGGAGGCAAATGATTTGAAAATGCCCTTTTTGACTCATATATAGGTTTTGACCTAATTTTTGAAAGTGCTCCGATTTGCATGAAAATTTCACCACTAGCTAATTTGGCCGCTCTGAATCCATTTCTTGTGATTGAAATCGAAATCTAACACTTCTATATCACTCAAAATTGCATTTTAAAATTTTTGGGACTGACACGATTGGATGCTTATGCAGTCAAATTTCTAACGTCGCTTTCTTGTCTGAATCATATCTAATCAACTTTTTCTCAAATCTTTGACTTTTTCCTCAAAAATTCAACTCTAATCAACCCTAGTCAAACTTGGTCAACCTGGACCTTGACATCTCTTGAAATTGATTCTGAATCTTCCAAATTCTTCCATAATCTATTCTGAGTTCTTCTTGATCTCCGATTCAACATCTATCTACGACTTCTCACTCTCAATCATCATTATGACATGTCATCTTTCCATTTCACTCTCGAGGGGGCAGGATGATTACATCATTTAATCTTTTTATTTTCCAATCAATCTGATCTGATATTCAAAAGTCCTCATTGCTAGGGGCATCAAATCACTTGGGGCACGTTCATTTTTTCATACCTCACAGTCAAAACTGGATACTCCACAATCAATAAGGGCATCTTTGTTCCTTACATCTTGTCATCTATTAGGTATCAAGGCAATCTAACCCGGATCCCTGAGGATCAAGCTTCATTCTGGAGAAGATTCTCGAAAACTCATCTATTGGGAATTGGGGTAATCTAACCCTGACTCCTGAATCTCTATTTACTATCTTTTGGGACAGGTATCGGGGCATTCTAACCCTGACTCCTGAAGGTTGAGCCTCATTCTAGGGACAGTCTTGTGAAATATATCAATCTTACAAGTGTTTGGGCAATCTAACCTAGATATTGGGGGACTAAGCTTCATTGTAGAGATAGTCCTAAACATCTCTATCGACCATCTTTTTGGATAGGTATCAGGGCATTCTAACCCTGACTCTTGAAGGTTGAGCCTCGTTTGGGGGACAGTCCTGTGAAACATATCAATCTAACCAGTGTATGGGCGATCTAACCTAGATATTGGGGGACTAAGCTTCATTCTGGAGATAGTCCTAAAACCTCTATTGACCATCTTTTTGGACAGGTATCAAGGCAGATAGTCTTGTGTAAGATATCAAATCTATTAGGTATCAGGGTATGCTAACCTGGATCTCTGGGGATCAAGCTTCATTCTGGAGATGATTCTCAAAATCTTAATCTATTAGGTATCAGGGCATTCTAACCTGGATGCTTGAGGCTCAAGCTTCATTCTGAAGATGACCCTCAAAAACTCTATTTGATCGACGTCTCGAAAACCTAACCTAGACTTTGGAGAGTCAAGCTCTATCCTGGAGATGGCTTTGAAATCTTCATCAATCAAACTTTGCATCATCAATTTTCAAAATCTATTCTTCTGTGGTTCAGACATCAGACTATTCTTTGAATCAATGCGTTGCTCGCACATCAATTCAAAGAGGGGAAAAATGTAACACCCCAAAATTGGCATCTTGCAACCCTAACCAATTTTGTTGCATTTGTCATTCTTCTGAATCATCAATGTCCTATTGTACTAGGCAATTCTGAGTTTTGACTGACTCTACTCGACCTGAGTGTCAAATGCAGAAAATCCTAAATCTACATTAATCATAACATTATATTTAATTCCTAAAACATCAATTAGCTAAATAAACCCTATGATTGAATTAATTTAATTAATAAAGTCCTAGCACTTTAATTAAATTAAATTCACCCCTTTTAGCTAAAACACATAAAAAGGAATTAAATAATAATTAATTATTAAATAAATATCCTCATTTCCATAATTGAATTTAAATATTCAAATAATTGAGAAAAACACATTTATGAGGTCATATTTATTTAATTAATTAAATATTCTCTCAAAAATCTTTCCTTTGTTCAGAAATAGAAGTTTTGAATTAACTATGCTTTAAAGAGAAAGAAAAACAGTTAAAATCATAAATGAAACAGTTAAAACAAAGAGAAAACAATTAAAATCAGAAAAGAAAACAATTAAAGCAAGGGGAAAACAATTTATTGTTCTCTTTTAAAGAAAGCTTTCTATTTTAAACTGGCTTTTCTATCTGTTTTATTTCAAAAAAGGAAACTTTCTATTCTGATCACCTCTGAGTCTATAAAAGAACTCCCATTTCTCATTCAAAACCCTGCCTGAGAAAAATATGCATTGTTAGAATACTGAATTGTTGCTACAGTTTATCATCTCATTTCTAGTTAAAAGCTTTCATTTGCAATAGAATAATTTACATTTCTTAGAATAATTGCATTGAAATCATGTCTTTGATTACTCTTGCATCTTTCAATTCTTAGAATAATCTTGCGTTTGCATTGCATTGATGGAGAAAAATCCTTCATTCTTAGATCGGTCTATGGTTGTGAGACTCTCATTCTGAGAGCTATTCTGAAACCCCATCTAGATAGAAGGCAACAAGCCGAATCATACAGGCATGCAGGATGAATAAATCATATTCACTTATGTATGTGGCTGATGAACAAGGACTATGTTGAAGTGTATGGTTGAATAACAAGGCCAATTTTACCACATATAGGTACATTACAACTTCAAAGAGAAATATAATTTATGGAATTGAAGTCTTTGGCATCTGTTGTCAAAGAGGGAGAGTTTTCTATAATACATAAGAATTAGAATGAAGCTAAGGAAATCTTCAGAGGGAGAATCAGAATGAAACTAAGGACATTGTCAAAGGGAGAATTAGAATGAAGCTAAAGACATTAAAGAAATTTTTGTTGCTCTACAATTCTTTGTATTATGACATGATGTGTTGCCATCAATGCCAAAGAGGGATATTGTTGAATACAATTATTCAATTGTGTATTGTCATTGATGTTACAAATGTATTTACACTTATGTAGTGGTTTTACACTAATGTCTACATTCATACTGAGCACACTTGGTAAACAAAATGAATTAAGGTCAGGCATTGAAGAAGTTCAGTGTTGACTGAGTTCACTCGGGCATTTCAGTCTTGGTCGGGCATTCAGTTGTAGCTGACTAACAATGATTTATATTATGTAACTAAATAGTTATATGAGGCCGACTACAGTATGATTTATCATTTAGAGTTTATTCAAGATGACTTGATAGGGCTTACAATGTATTTATGAAAGGTCAAGTTTGGATTAAATGTATGGTGTTGTTGTTACAAAAGTGTGAAAGAAAAAGTAAAGGAAGAAGTGTGGAATTTTGTGACATGAAGAGTGAAGGCGAAATCAAATGGGATTCTGATTAAGTATAGAACACTCAGAGCTACAATAGAATATCTGATCAGCAAGGATCCAGTAACAATCAAGCAAAGATCTGAATCAGCAAAGACAGTTGCTTACACATATAGGTCAATCCATTGTTACTCTCTAAAAATTGTAACAGTGATCAAAATCTCTTAACAGAGTAGACTTAACAGTCTTTTGTAAATCCTCTCACAAGGTAGTGTTATGCCTTGCATCCCCATCCCTACATTTTGTTTGCAAAATGTTGGGTCCCCCTTTTTGTTTTATGCTTTTGGCTCTTGCCTTCCTTTTTCTTTTGTTTCTTTATTTTCCTTCTCCGGGTTTTCTTTCCCACGGTGTTGGTTTTTGTTTTTTGTTTTTGTCCCTTGTGTCTCCGGGACCCGGTCCCGAAGTTGGTCGTTCTTTGTCTAGGAACCGGACTCCGGACTCTGGGATTCTTTTCCATGATGTCTTCTTTTCACAAGAGGGTATGGTCACACAGAATAACCAAGCCCAGAATCCGCAGGTCAGTTTGTTTCGGAGTTTGCGGAAGGAAAGGTAACTTAATTTTCACCTCGGGTATAAATAGGAATCACCTGTCATTTTCAAAATTACCGGGATTAAAACACTTAAGTGATTTTGGAGCAATTTTAGAGCAAGTTGAGGGAGATTAAGTGCAAAATAATTCTGAGTTGTTCTGAGTAATTGCGGTTGGTTTCTGGTATTGAGTGGTGATCATTTGGAGGTGGAAGCTACTACAAAGCATTCGTAGTGCCTTGCCTTCCTTGCTTCCTTCAGATTTTGAGGTTGGTCTTTGTTTCCTTCCTTCATTTTTTTCCGCTTTTGGTTTTTGTTTGGTTTGTGTTTTGCCTGGTTTTGTTTTTGTTATGTCTCTATGTTATGGTCGTCTGGTTCGTCGCCCGTTGGTGGGTCGGCTCTGCCAGAGGGTTGTCCACCCTCTGTGCAGGGTAAAACATCATATATGTATTGTAGATTTTGTACATTTTGTGCATGTTTGTATAGGGAGGTCGCCCCGTGCTGCCTTTTGCTATAAATTTGGTGTTTTGCATGTATATCCTTTTGTTTCCATGTATATACCTTTTAGCCATGCTATAGTTTAGGTGTATATGTTGTGTATATTCATCCAGTCTCATTTCGATCTCATCATGCTTCGTCTGATCTCTATCCAAGTTACGAGCTCATTCAGAGTAGAATATCACTTGGTTGAAGCTCGTCTCTCGGCTAGTTTCAACCAGGTGGTTTTCTCTCTCCTCCATAAACTAGCCTTAATGATCCATTTATGTCCCATGTATACATTCAAGGCTGTCCAAGTGGCATCCACTTTTCACACATTCAGACAGTTGGCCCCACCATCACCATAACTCCCCATTTATTGCGTAGCCATGTGACACTGACGTAGGCCTGACAGCTCGCTTTTCGTGCGCATCTTCCAACAGTTAGTTTTTTGGACCCTGGGTCTTTTTCCCTCACCCAACCCACATCTTGTTTTTGTCAGGTATGTTGAGACCCCTAGGCCCAGATATTGGTTAATTTCCTAAGTTTGCAATATACATATATATTATTATTCCAGAATTTTGAACTTAAACTAACTTTTTAGGGAAAGGTCGTGCTGTGGTGGTAAGATATCCAGATCCTGGAGTAATATTTATTCATGAATTCTGACAGTCGCCTTGCCTTGTAGGTTTCCAGAACAACATACCTTAAAAATGTCTGAGGCTTCTGCATCTTCACCAGTTGAAAGTCTGAAACTTCCTTCCACGGCGGTCACTAGGGCATCCGTTAGATCTAAAATGGAGAGGGCCTTAGAAAAATTACCTCTCAGCATGAAGTACATGAAGGAAAAATCTGTCATGGGATCAAAGATTGATTTTTAAAGTTTAGTCAATTACCGACACCATCATCGAAATGTAGGATGAGATGCAGGCCCTAGTCAAAATAATGTACATTCAGCGACAGTCCAGGGATCCATTGGCGATCAGCATCAGGGATTCTAGGATTCTCAAGGCTGCCTATTTCCCATGCTTGGTGTAGGCCCTGGAGTTGATTCTAACACTTTCCGCACATTACAACTCTTTCATCTGGGCTGTCATGATCACAGCCCTAGAACTGACTGGATATCCCACCCCCATGGTGTCCCTCGATGCCACAACTTTTTGGGTTGGGTTGGGGATCCCTCAGTTCAACAACCCAACTGTCGTCACTAGAGATGATGCCTTAGCACAATTTTAGCAGTTGGAGGTTGCATCTCAGCAATGCATGAACAATCATTGGCTCAAGACTCCAAAGAGGGACCCTAGGAAAATGAAGCTAGAGATCCCCCGGTTTGAGTTTAAAGAAAGCATTCAGATGGGGATGATAGCACTATCCCGGGTCTTCAGGCAACCACATGCCTGGGAATTCATAGGGTGGATGTACTACTTCTTTCTTGGCATCACCACCGGTAGGGAATACTTTGATTGGGCTGCTATTATTTCAAACCATGTGGATTCTCAATTCCTTGAGGTGGCCGAAAAGTGGAAGTTTTATATGACTTATTATGTTCTATGGGCCCTAGTGCAACAATGACCTACCACCAATGGGTTACTCACAATAGGTGTACTCAGGATCGGTCTGGGTCAGAAGGTTCCCTGGGATTATTTCCCACAAATCCAATGGGAGGCTAGTTTCCCCAATTTCTTCTGGGTGAACGATGCCTTCATCTACTACAACCTACTCACGCCTACCCAGGATGCAGGATATTGCCTCTCCATAGAGGAAATGGATCTGGTCAGAAGCTATGGCCATTATTACATACAATTCCAGCATCATACATACATAAGGGTAACTAGCTTCTCCGGGAAACCTTACTTGTTGCCCAAACATTGTGGGAAAAAGATAATTCTCTTAGAGTATTACAGACAAATAATGGAGTTGCACACATTATACACCTTAAAGAAGGTGACAAACATTCCATTCCCAATCACTTGTGAGAATTACTCGTGTGGTCTGGTTGTAGCCAAGGAGGCAGACAACAAACTCAAGAGCTTGAACCTGGCAGAATTTTATCTAGCGCGAAAGAACTTTGCTCCGCATGGAAAAATTGCACTAGCACTTCCTCAAGCATCAGAGCCCCACCAATATCACATGGAGGAATTTTGGGAAGATTTCCAAGATGACGTTGAAGTTAAGAGCCGACATTACGTCCGTATGACCATGGGGATGATGGAAAGGTTGAAGCTGCAGAGATTTCCAGATGACTTCTCAAACGCCGAATCCATAATAGACCCCCAGTACAAGGCAAAGGGGATTGATAAGTTGGCCCTCCCATCGGTGGACTGGAATTCCCAAGAGGGGCCTACCAATGAGTAATTTACTTGCAATGTGGTTGAGCGTATCCACATATACTTTAAAAGAGTATGCCCTGGGAGTACCCGCAGGGCTGCCTAGCTGATACCAAAGCTGACCCCTAGGGCTGGAACTTCTTTATAGGGAGAAGATAGAGGGAAAAGAATAATGGAGACTCTGATGGTGTAGGAGACCCCCATAAAAGAACAACTAAAGCAATCAATAGTGGCCTCCCAGCAGATGAGGGAGAATTGAATCACACAGTTGGCTACTCCAGTGCTCATGACCAAACCTATTCATCCTCCTTCTTCTCCTTCACTAGAAGAATTTATGGTGAAAGTGATAGGAGTAGATCTAGAAGAGGATCAGGTCCTAAGGCACGTGGGGCCTCCTTTGGTCACTAGACAGAAGAAAAGGCTCAATCCAAAGAAAAAGGCTGAATCGAAGCTAGGGATGCCTCAGATCCCACAAGTAGAAATCCTTTCTTCTGACTCCTCAGAGCCAGAGAGGGAACCAGAGCCCACTCATGTCCTAGAAAATCCTCCCCCTCAAGATGAATTTGATGATTTTTTAGAACTGACGAGTTTAGGAATTTGCAGGGAGACATTGAGCAGCCGAAGGCTGAAATCCCAGAGCAAGAAGAAGCTGCAGAACAAGAACCTGCATAGGAGCAGGAGGAACAGGAAGAAGAAGAGAAAGGGACAAAGCAAAAGATCACCTTTGAAGTCCCAGAAATATAGGATATAGGAGTATTAGACCAACAAAATCAAAGTGAACAAATGACATCGGTTGGGGAAACTGGACCCTCGAGAACAATCGTGACCCCAACCGCCGTGTTCTAAATGCCGCTCCCGAAGGTAACATTTGGGGAGGTAATCACTACGGCCCAAATGTTAAACCTTGTCCCATTGCCTCCCCCACTACCTAAGAATGTACCAATGGAGGAGGACACCCCAGCAACAGAGGCTAAAGAAGAACAAGAATAGGAAGAAGAAGAAAACCCTGGGGCAACCAATGAGGACCCAAAGATTATTGAAGATATAGATGATGGGGCAAAGGATACAGGTATCGCTAGAGAAAATATTACCGGTGAGACAAAAGATAAAGGGAAGGATCCAAAATAGGCTCATACTACTGAGGGGGCACAACAGGATATTGGGGATAATTTACAGGAACAGGTTTTGGCTACAAAGCCACCCTGCCCACTACTGTGTTTGGTGGAATCTCAGAAGAGAAAGGCCCCCCACCAACACCCAGAGCCCATCTTTCTTTGGTAGAGATGATGGCTCAAGCACAAAATCTACCCAAGGCTAAGAAAGCCCAGATAGTTCACACTCTTCGAACTGAGCCAACGAAGAAACAGTCGTAGTGATCGTGACACCTTCCCCAGATGCAGACAAGGCAACGGTCGAGGCTGAAGATTATGATATCACAGAGGTGTCACTGGGGAAGAGGGGAAAACAGGGTGATATGAACCTGTTGAAAGAAGCAGCCAAGGTAGTGGAGGCTCGCTATGAAAAGGAGGCTCAATACTACAAGGCAGAAAAGGAGAAAAATGTAAACCTCATGGGGTTGCTAACTGATCTGGCCCAGCCCATTAGTGTTATTCCTCTGGGAGATTCTATGTTAGATGTACCACTTCTACAGAGTGATATAGACTCATTACGGGCGATGAAGAACAATGCCCAAGCGATTGATGAGTGGGTTGCCTTGCAGTTTGGAAACATCTAGCGTTTCCCGGTGTCTACCCTCCTAGATCTATATGTGGTCCACCACGTCCTACATCAGGCCAAAACCACAATCAACATATGGGAGGGGGATATCGAGAATTATGAGGCATGGAAGGTCAAACTAGAGGAACTCCTTGGCCTCGGAGAGGAGGTTATTTCTGAGTCCAGAATATTGGGAGAGGAGTTGATTGATTTTGTGAGGACCCAACACTCCAGACTTGACCTCACATTGGGGGTAATCAAGAAACTGGTGGGGAATCTGCAGGATAAGATCAATGCAGTACAATATTCTTTTAATTTATATAAGTCTTTTGTTTCGAAGGTCTCTAGAGCTGATCCATTCAGCACTGACACATGCACACTGGAGGAGTATATTTTGGGGAAGTTTGATGAGCTAATGGAGTCCAGGTATCAATCCCCAGAGGGAATAGATGGATCTCAAATGATGCAAATAAATCACATGATACTCAGTGGTCACGATGCGGCAAAGATGGCCAATGAATTTAAGGGAAAATTTTTGGACCTAGGGGAACAGATTGAAGTGGCCAAATATCACCGGGCCGGCCTTAAAGACATCGATGAAGATGGAATCTCCCATCTCCTCCAGGTCTTCAATGACAGTAAGCAATAGTAAAGGTTCTCTGGGGGCTAGAGAAAACCTAAGTGTTTTTGTATTCTTTATTCTTTTGGAATGTAAGTTCCCAAATCCCGGAGTTCCATATCATACATTTTGTATTCTTTCAGTGACCCGTGTCTCGGTCCCCAAGGCCAACTAGTCACTTTCAAAGTAGTTAATAAAGGTTGTTAGAAGGTAGATAGCTACATCAAGGCACGTCGGATCGGCAAGAGGTTTTCTGACAGATGGTCTTCCCTAGGCGCCGTTTCAACATTACACCTGGCACATCGGAGACAGGGCACTACTTTTCCAATTTATGAGGCATGTGGCCTCGATCCCCAGGGGATCAGATTTCTTCTTTCTCCTCCTTGGCTCTCTTCTCAAGGCTGATTCTTCCACTCCACTTTTTCTTTTTCTTCTGACATGATAGGCCTATTCTGTCTCTAGGGATTTTGTAGGGTGGCGCAGGTAGTATCGACCATCAAAAAATGTATTTTATTGTATAGTGTAACATAAATTAGGGTTAGGGTTAGATTGAAAGATGTGTATAAATAGTAAGTTTGGCCCCATTCCAAGGGTCGGCAAAATTGATGATTTTGTAGTCCATAGTAATAGAAAAGTAGTTTTTCATTTCTTAGTTGTAGAGCTCAATGCTCCATAGTTTAAGCTTTCAGTAGTTAGATGCTCCCTTGGAGCCATTGTACCATGCACCAGTGTTTGATGGAAGAAATTTTAATGAAGAAGGGAGAGTTCTTGCAATGATGTTGTTGGCATTCTGTCTTCTGGATTGATGGTATTTTATGCTTTGTGTTCTTCATGTCCTTTACTCTAACACTTAAAGTAGATTAACGACCTCCTTTCCTTTGCTATTGATGAAATATGAACTGATGGTTGTTTGTTTCTTCGGTATTTAGTATAGTGTGTTAGAGTATTGTTGATGTTTTGAATGTTCGACATAAATATAGGTAGATAAAATATTTCTAACTCTGTAGGATCTTTTTCAGTTTATTTGTTAAGTGTAAGCATGCTTGGAGAAACCTCACCCACTTGAATCCCCGGAGAGAACGAGTTTAAGATAACAAGATATCCCCCTCAAAAATAGTCGCATCTCCCACCTGAGCCCTATACCATCGAGACCTGACTCTCAGGTTCTTGGAGGCCCAGGGAATCTCATTTCCCTAGACAACCTTTACAGGAAAATTTGGCCGGTACCCCGGTACCCGGTGACAACTTACCTCTGTTGGCAGACCCGGTCACAAGAGTCCTGTCAATAGGTAGCATTTCCAGATTGAAGTGTTGAAGACCTCTAAAAAGGCCACTCCTCACAGGGTGATTAAATCCTTTAACAAGGTCACACCTAATAGTGTGTTATTGTAACCTTTAACAGGGTTGGCTCCTAATAGGGCTCACTTCAAAAGAGTGGAAAACAATAACTAGTTACATTGGTGGTTTTTCCCATATTGGGTTTCCACATTAAATCTTGGTGTCATATGTGTACTTATTACTTGTTTTGTGTTTTATGTTTCTACACTTAATCACTAAAGTATATTTGCATTAAAAATTGCTTTGACACTCAAGTTATAGAAGGAACACCTGAGTAATAGTATTAAATTATTTAGACATCTAAGGGACAAGGATTTGTTTTGAAGTAATTGATTCACCCCTCCCCTCTCAGTTACTTATCTCATTTCCAACAGTTATGCATACATATACATAATTAACCATACATATACATAATTATATATACAAATACATATATGAAAGAGAAGTGTGCACCAGTTTAATGTAACCCTTTATGAAAAAGGATAACCATTTAATATAAAAATGAAACCCTTCACGACATATACCAAATAATAAACATTTTAATAAAATGGAAGGCATTGAGACAATCATTGTTTAATTCCATCACTGTACATACAAGAAATGAAGTATGATTGATGGGCACAATGTTACGTGGAGGTTGCAGAGCAAAGTTGAAATAGTTGTAGAGCTAAATAAAACATATATGTAGTTGTGCACACATTGCTACAATATTTTAATGTGACCCTTAATACAAAATTGTGTATACATAAACAAAACTATGTATATGTATACATTATTATGTATATTTATACATAATAATGTATATGTATACATATTTATGTATATATATAGATAAGTATGTATGCATATAATTAATAAGAAAACCCAATTTACAAAATTAAAATGTACCCAATTGCACCATTTCAATGTAACCCTATATATAAAGATAATAATTTAACAAAAAAAATAAAACCCTCCACGAGATATACCAAATAATAAATATTTTAATGAAATGGAAGACATTGAGACAATAATTGTTTAATTACGTCACTTTACATTCCAATACATATATAAACATATATATATATATATATATATATATATATATATATATATATATATATATATATATATATA
>MU226200.1:24834-44796 GCA_018584345.1 Thuja plicata
GTATAGACAGACTGATGAGTGTTGTTGGCAATCTAATATTCTGTAGATTCGTACAATTGTCAATCTCAATTTTCTCGAAGCAATTCAGACTGAAAAAACTTGGCCACTCCTCAAGCTTGGGACAATTTATGAGGTACAAATCTTTAAGCTTTGTAAGATCACTGTTTCCTTCTACTCTTTGCAAATCTCTGCAATTTCTGATGAGCAGATAGACGAGTGTTGGTGGCAGTGTAATGTTCTGTAGCTTATTGCAATTGTAAATCTCACATTTCTCCAAGCAGCTCGGTCTGGAAAGACTTGAGAACTCCACCAGCTGAGGACAATTGCTAATGTACAACTTTGTAACCTCAATTTCAACACTTGTTCTGACAATCGCTAATGTACAATAATGTTGACCTTGTTCTGTGGTTCGTAAGCATCGATACCACTTTTATCTTTATTTATTCGCTTATTTTTATTGCTTTGAATTGATATCCAACCCAAAGATGCCACATTTTTATCTTTTAGTCAATGAACAGAAGGAGATATTTTGTGAAACGACAGTGAATATTTAAACTAGGGACGTCCAAATGGAAATGGAAATGGAAGAAAAATGTTTTGTAAGTAAACAAATTCTGACATAGTTTATTCTTCTGTGGTCCATTCATTTAGAGAGGTTATGATTGCGGAAGTGTTTGAAATTGAACCTCTTCTAGAAAGTCATGGGAAGAAACTAATAGTTCATACAGGTGTCGTAGAAAGTGGGAAAGTGGGATAAGGAATAGAAAGAAATGTGGGTTTTCTTATTAGTTGAAATATTCAATCTAAGAGAAAAAGGAAGGAAATTCTTTGAATTTGGAAATGTTTTGAAATTAAGTATTTCCAAGAAAGCAAGAAAGTAATGGAAAGAAATTAATAGCTCGTATTTGTGCCATATAGAGTGGGAAATTTATGGTTGATTTTGTACAATGGGATAAGGAATAGAAAGAAATGTGGGTTCTCTTCTCAGTTGAAATATCCAATCCAAGGGAAAAAGGAAGGAAATGCTTTGAAATTGAGCCTCTCCAAGAAAGTAATGGGAAGAAATTAATAGTCCATAATAGTGTTTTTAAAAAGTGGGAAATCGATGGTCCATTTTAGTGTCGTACAGTGGGATACGGAATAGAGAGAAATCAATAGTTCATCTCGTTACTTTAGATATGATTCAGTAATAGATATATGATATTTAATTTATTTATATGTCAAAGTATATATTTTATAGAGGAAAAATTTGTATTACTCTATTTTTAAATTTTACATTATTTTTGCAATGGTAAAATTAATATATTGATGTAAATTTTATTTAGATTTAAATATTTATTTTGATGGATGATTTATGAAAAGGTATACTACTGTGATAAGTTTATCTTATTTTTCATCTTGATCTATTTTGTATTTTTCTCAATTTCTATCTATATTCATAAATTAATGCTAACAAATTTCTACAATCCATGTAAATATCAATTTATTGTTTAGATGGATTTGATTGTGTATGGACTATTATGAGCATTTTTCTTTCTTACCATGATAATGGATCATGTAGTCTTACCTAAGACGTTGATGCTCAAAATAGTCCATACACAATCAAATCCAAAAGAAATATATTCATATGACCATATATTCAATTTAATCCTATTCTTTCTTACACACATTTATATAAATTCAAAATTTGAGAATTATTTATTTTATCTACATTTGTCTATATATTCACTCAACTTTCCTCCCTCACTTTAATAGTGTGCCACTCAATATTAGTATTGATGTAAGTGTGATTAAACTTTGAATTTAAAAACATCAAATTCAAATTGAACTACCGTAACTTGGAAAACGTATTCTATACATGTACCATATCATGCCTCTAAAATATAGAGTTGAAGAGGCCTAGAAAACCACTAGATGACAAACCATACACCAAAAAAAGTCACAAAATAACATGGCCATAATTCTCATAGCCCATTACAAAAGTGGCCCCCAAAATTAGAAAGTAATTCCTCCATGTGCATATATAACTTCCACCACTCAAGTTGGTATATGTAACTCCCACACACTCCCTTGTGAAGCACAAAATACAATAACACTTCAAAGTCCTCAAAGAATAGTGAAAGAATTACATATTTCCACCCTTAGATGGTTGTCTTAATTTTTTTCACTTCATGATTTTTAGATATGCATAAATATTTACCCATCTATGAATAATTATACTACAATAGACCTTTGTATATGTAAGGTGAATAACACATCTAATCTTGGTATTCTACCACATGATATTCTCATTGCAAAAGCATGAGTAGATCTAACAAAATAAACTAACAACTAGGGACAAAGTGTTCATAGTCTCAACTAACTCTTCTATCCTCATAGGCTCAACAAAGTAACTTGCAACATACATTAAGTGATCACCATGTTAACCAAACACTCTCTCTTCGTCCATCATGCCTAAACATGAAAGATAAGAAACCCAAGTAAAGACCAAACTATAAATATAAAAGGAAAACTAATAAATCGTAGTTCAAGCTAAATACATATACTTATGTCTAAGCCATGACAAATAGACTTGATTGGTTTCCATGTACTTACCCACCTAGCTAGAATAATTACCATAGCTAGTCACATAAACATCCAACTAATCATACCTCAAAATAAGATGCAACATATCATAGTTAAATCTTTTACTAATTATATATCCAACCCAATTGATAATCATAAGTCTACGTATATTAATTTTAATAAAATATATATTTATTGGTAACAAACATGTATATGTGTAAAATTACCTAGAGACCAACAAAAACTTTAGTGGTGATTAGTCACCAATTGGCGAATGTCGCATGTCGACGAGCGGGGAATTGGCAATTTTTTTTCATATATTAGGTTGACCCTATCACCTGAAAATTATTAATATTGGGACCAATGCCCAGGCCCATTGCCCATCGCTTTATTTTATTTTCTACTTTTCTTACACATCATCACCAATGGAATCTAATTTTTGGTCCCCGTAAATTTTGAAAATTCGCCTATAATTTATACATGACCCAAATGGATGGCCTATATTCACCAATAGTTTTATACATTTATATTTATAGGCCGCCCCAAATTTTCCTGGCATTGTGCGGACGCGTGTCTCAACCTGACCCAAATTCGCCAACTTTATTAATCATACCTTCGTATTGGACAACCCATAACCACCTAACAAATAACAAAAGATGTGTTAAAATTACATGGGCTTCGCCAAATTTGTATACCTTGAACTAATACCTCCCTCCGAATTCACCAAATAAGGATAGTATAAAAACATTTTCTCGATAGCAAAGTTTTAGACCGTCAAGTGCAACAGCATACTGCATTGGCGAGTAGCAAATGCAATTTAATTTGAGGCAAAGGTAAGTGATACTTATTCTGCGACTCTATAATTTTGAGTTCATTATTATTTAGTGGTAACCAATTAGTGAACACTGGTGACCAGGGAGACCTCAAACATGATTTTAGGGCCAATAAATCCAGAATCATATTTATATATATTATAGTCTATTGTCACTTCTTCAATAATTTAACATTTTTTTTTTGCAGTGGAAGTCATTGGAGAATGGAGACGTCGAACAAAAATAAGGGTAACAAGAATGAGGGTAAGGCTCTTGCAAGTGGAGAAAGCCAAGAGAGGCCAGCAAAATGCAGAACCTTATCATCGTACTTTGGTCATGGCGTTGGAAATGTTTCTGTCCAAAATCGGGAAGCTGCTTCATCACAAGTAGATTTTGAAGACTCACAACCTGCAACTACACAACATATTTAAGAGGTAGGCGAACCTGATATCTCAGATCACGATGAACTTGAAGAGGATTTTCAGTTAAATACCCAGAGTAGCTATAATGATATAATCGACTTGGATGAGACTGAGAATGTCAGAGATGATGATGGTGTAGGGAAAAAGAAAAGAAAAAACAATTCAAAAAATGATCGGAAGTGGGAGTTGTCAAGGAATTTTTAAATAGAATGGGTGTCAAAGTATCCATTCATTGAACCAATGGACAATCCAATTGAAGGTCAGCCTCTGGTAGAATGCAGATGTAAGATTTGCACCAAGATAAATAAGAAGTAAAAGAGGTTGCAGTTAAAAATTGACACCATAGAGAAGCATATGGGTAAAGTTTACGAAAAGAAAACCATAGATGGAGTTGAAAAATCATTGATAAGATGGAAAACAAAGGATGAATCTCTGCATGTTAGGAATGCATAATTATATGAATTTCAACTGAATATACAGATGAAGCCTGCTCAAGTTAAATGCTCTATTGAAGCTTGTTTTGGAAAAGTATTAGAAGTAGAACTAATGGGAAAAGTTGTTCAGTTAAGTGTTGTTTTTAATATTTTGAGCAGAGGGTGTCCTATGATAGACTACCCATCATTGAGTGCTTTATTACACTTTCTAAAAGTTCCTATCTATCCTAATAGTCATTGGTCAGTAAATAGTGGATGGGAATGGTCAAGTTGTCTTGCCGATGTTGAAAAAGAGGATCTAAAGGAAAAAATTAAAGAGTCAAATATTATTGCATTGTCTTTAGACGAGGTTACAGCAGTAGATAATACTTCATGGGTATGCATGCATGTTTATACAGTACACAATTTTGTCTGCCAACCTCATCTACTAACTGTTGCTAAAATGAAGGATAATGCGACAACTAAAAATCTATTTGAACTAGTAAAGAGATCTCTAATTGAATATGGAGGCATAAATGACATGACGATTGCCAATAAGTTGGTGTGTGTTGGAGCGGATGGAGCTTCAGTAATACAAGGCCACAGGGGCAGTCTTTGTTCAAAGATACAATCTTCTTGTGCGCCCTACATTACTCCTATTCACTGCGTGGCCCACAGAATGAATCTAGCTTTTTGAGTTGTACCAAGCATGGTCAAGTACAAAATATTGAAGTTTTAATCAAAGAGCTCTACCAATACTTCTGTCAAAGTCTGAAATGATTGAGGGAATTTCAACACTTTGCCGAAGGACTAACCGATGAGAACAAGCTTCTGAGGATAATGATACTAGATGGATCTCTTTGGATGGACCAACACATTGAGCATTTTTAGAATATCAATCGTTGCTTGGTCTAATGATTGAGGGAATTTCAACACTTTGCCGAAGGACTAACCAATGATACAAGCTTCTGAGGATAATGATACTAGATGGATCTCTTTGGATGGACCAGTGAATTGAGTATTTTTAGAATATCAAGTCGTGAAGAAGATGGGATACCCAAATTTCCTAAGCTGCTACGAAGGTTAACTAATGTAGAGACACTATTAATGTTAGCAGGTATTCTCCCCCTGCTGGAGGAAATGAGAAATATAATGAAAAAGGCCCAGCAAAGAGCAAGGTATATTGCAGAATATGCTGCACTTCGTAAAGTGACATGCATGACGCTAGATAATCTCTATCGATCATGTGATGATGTAAAATTCACCAACTGGCTTAAAATCATAGATTTGGACAATCCTGACAAATTTTTAAAGATCGGTGTAAATAGGGAGTTATGTACAAAAGTACGTGGAGTTGAGATACCAATGTACTACTATACCAGGGTCGAGTCTAAGGAACCCGGAAGGAAGAACATGAAGTGAGTATCAAGTGTTAAAAGGGAAGACTTTATCAAGATCATTGAGTCTGTAACTGCTTCTGTGAAGCACATTGCCTATGATCTTTCCCCAGAGATTAGAGTAAGATTCCCTCCAGTCAAACTACTTGAATCCATGTCTATTGTGTTTCTTCGATATTTGAGAATGAATAATTTGAAGGATTATCGAAATAAGCTACTAACTTTGATAGATCATTTTTGCAAAACCATAGAGTTAAATGGAGTAAATCTAAATGGAATTTTAGATGAATCTCATTTGAGAGAACAATCGGGCCATTTTTCACAGACAATGAGGGAACAATATAATATTATGGAGAACCCCCATGAAGATGGATCGGCAACAAGGCTTTGGAAATATCTAGCTGAGAGCGATATGTTGATTGATTCAATATCATAAATTTTCAAGCTTGTTGATTTATTTCTGACCATGATATTGGGGTCGGTGGAGGATGAGAGAGTTTTTAGTGCTTTGGGGTTCCTAGAGTCAAAGCTAAGAAAAAAACTAGACAAGAATTTCAAAAATTGCTTGAGGCTCTATACATCTAGGTATGAAGTTCATACTTTTCCTTAAGACAAGGCACTGAAATTGTGGAGGAATAAATGTCAGAGAAGAGGGATGGGCAACATTTCAAACCAAAGTGGGAGTGCTAGAGACAATGATGTGACTTTCATTGACTCATGTATTGGTACTGGTAATGCTAGCATTGAACTTGAGTTAAGCGGAGGTATGTAGAGTGTAGAAAACATATCAAAGAACCAAGGAGGCTATGAAGTTGATGGTGATGAATCTGAGGATCCTGATAATGAGATGATGTGGCAACTTGAACCTTTGTAGAAGTAGCAGGTCCTAGGTATTTATTAAAATTTTTGCGGTAGTCTACTGTTAGTTTATGTATCTCATCATTATTCACCAATCATGCATAATATAATATTCCAATGTCAAAATTCAAAAACATGAATGTGGTTGATAATCTCATGAATTCTACAATTAATAATGGTTTTCTTTTGCATTATTCAGCTCATATGATACAATTCTTAAAGATTTTTTTATTTTTTTGAAAACATAGCAATTCATATGATACAATTCTTAGAAATAGAGATTCTCATTAATTTATTTACAAATATGACACAATGTAACAATTCATTCGTTAATAGTAGTAAGAAGTAGAACACAACTCTATGTGATTTTGTTTGCAAAAGTGAATTGACAATGAATTGTGACTCAAGAGTCAATACCCAATTTCAATTTCATTACCCTAAATTCCCTTTTATAGAAAAAAGGGAGCAACAATAGCTTCAGGTCGATTTTCCTAATGTGTGTAACACCCCAAAATTGGCACCTTACAATTCCAATCAATTTTGGTGCATTCCTCCAATTTCTCATCATCGAATTCCTATTGTACTAGACAAATTCTCCTCCTAATTGACTTTAATTGACTTGGTCTCAAATGCAGAAAACCTAAATTTGCATAAATCTGACACTATATTTAATTCCTAAATTATCAAGGTTTATTAGCTAGAAATCCCTACGATTAATTAATTTAATTCTAAAGTCCTAAGTGCTTTTAAATTAAATTAATTCCACCCCCTTTAGCTATTATACATCAAAAGGAATTGAATAGTTATTTAATTATTGGGATGGATTATCCTTAAAAAGAATTCCATAATTCTATATGAAAGGTCACTCATGTGGCAATAATCCGCTGTTTTAATTAAATAATCCATGCTTTTTTGTCTCAATCTCCATTCCTGAAAATGAAGAGGCAACCGTTTCTTTTTAAGAATCTCTTCACCCTCTTTCCATGGTTTTCTATATATTGGACATCTTTTTCTTCAATTGAGAGCATGAATTGGAGAGGATCAAAATTATAGTTAGATTTGTATTGATTTTCATGCTTTTTAGCTTTGTTGCATAATTAGATTAATTTCATTTGGATTAAGTAATATGTTGATGCTTAATGTAGTTTGCTTACATATTTAGTATCTTAATTTCATTATCTTTTCAAGCAATTCTAGATTAATATGCATCTCAATTCTAGTTAATGGCACTTCATTTCTAGATTAATTACATTTTCTTTCATAGATTAATGGCAATTTTCTTATCTCTCATGCTTTAGAAATCCTCCATGTTAGCAATGGTCAAGGTTGTTGGCTCTTGTTCTGAGAGTAAATTCGACATCCACAACTAATTAGGAGGCAATAAGTCACTTCAATCAAATTTGCAAGATGAACAATTCATGTTTATCTTTGTGAATTGAATGATTGAGTAAGGACTATGTTGGGTTTGTGCCTGATTTAGAGGTCACATTCAAGCACATAACATTTTGGCACCCACCGTGGGGCAGAAAAAATGATTTCTGGCCTCATTCTCAAACTTTTTTGATTGTGATTTGAACTCTGCCGTACGTCCGTACAGCACTGGTACAAAATCTCGCGCAACATTTCAGGTCAAACCGCGTGAAGTTTTTCTCTTTGTAGCACTCTCTCATGCGAAGAAATGACAAGCTCACGTGGGTCCTACACTTTCTCGTGCGCAACGAAGTACTTCCTTGCGTGAAATTTAGCAGACAAACATTTAATTTTTAGAATTTGCAATTTGCTGTTATCTTTTTCTCACATTTATTCTCTGCTGTTAATTTCCTATTTTTGATTTCTACTGCAGCATAACAGTGGTTTGTAGGTTGCTTGTCAAAGATCATAAAAAAACTTTCTAACAGTTTGCTTGCAGGACGATTGTAAAAGGCATATAAAAAATGGTGTGTTTGTTTACTATTTTTCATTCACATAGTTTAAATAGGGCTTTGTTAAAATTTTGTAAGGATCTCGATAGAAAAGTAGGGGAATAGGCTCTTTATTACATGGAAGTGATGCCCATGGATGAAACTGAGACCTAGATGTTGGTAGCATGATGGATACTTGGGGAAGCAAAGCAAGATAGTGAATCTTTAGCACTTCTACTTGTTAGGGGATTATGCTCTTCTCTCTTTGAGAGAATCAAAAACCCAAAGGCTTGTGGATTTGGTAGAGTGAAACTATCTCGGTGATGAATATGATTGATGTGTTTGGGTAAGGTGAAAAGGTAGAGAAGTATTTTCTTCTCTCTTTGAGAGAATCAGAAAATCAAACCCTTGAATCCGAACCAAGTTGTGTCACCTTTAGAGGGCTTGCTAGAAGTTGAACCTCCGGGAATGACCCAAGTGAGTACACACCTATCGTCGGTGATTCCACCTCACTATAATAAAGTCTTCTTTGTTGAGTCCAAAGACTCCAAATCCATGGTAACTTCTTTCTCATGATTTTTACTATCATCGTGAGAAAGCCTTATTTGTCGTACTGAGCGGCGCCGCTCCCAGCCTTGCTTGTAAGGGTGTATGACTTTCAAGTGTTGCTGTGGCTATGAGGCCCTAGCTCTGTATAAGAGGCACCAAAGGTTATTTTGAATGGAAGCCCACTAAACACTCTCTTAGTTAGATGCCTACCCAGTTCACCTCCGAAAGAAGACATAATTTGTGTGCAGGGAGAGGGAAGAATCTCTCCCCTAGATTCTTGACATAGGTATGCACCTGGATGCTTGAAGTGGTATATGACGTTGGCCCCTACTTTAAGGGTAACCTTCAAACATATATACTTAGTCCTTGGAAACACCAAAAACATGGGCACTCTTTCGAGGGTGACACTGCTGTGTGAGGTGCACGCATACGCATAAGACAGCGGGGCACAAATTTTGTCTTCTCCACCAATTTTCTTTGTAGGGATAAATGAGTGTTTGTTTTTGAGTCTTAAACTATCCAAATCATGATCAAACAAAGACTCCCATGATTCTGCCAAGTTGCTTTGTCCTTGGTAGAACTATTTACGACTTTTGCTTGTGTCACCACTGCTTGATTGAAACTTCATGTTTGTAAACAAGTGCTTGTCACCTTGAAACTGAGATTGCTGATTTTTATCATCATAAAACTACCCTGATCCTGAAAATTTTGTCAGAGAACAGTCCTCACTGTGTCTCAAAATCTGGTTTTTATCTCAAAAACTGAGTCCGTTTATCAAAATCTGGAGTTTTCTCGCGTGAGCTTTCGAAAACCTAGCACTTTCTCATGTGAGCTGGCATTTTCTCGCGTGAAGTTGAGCACTTTATTGCATGGCGAGGTAATTTATCATGCGAATCTGTAGGCTGGTGTTCAAAACAGTGAGCTTTTTCTCGTTAACTGGTGAATTTTCTGCGTAATAT
This sequence comes from Thuja plicata, assembly GCA_018584345.1. NCBI lineage: Eukaryota > Viridiplantae > Streptophyta > Pinopsida > Cupressales > Cupressaceae > Thuja > Thuja plicata. Next base: position 34,711 of record MU226200.1, read on the forward strand.
GACTTTTGTCTGGTGTCTGATTGCTCGTTTCCCTACTGTCTGCAGTCTGAAACTGGTCATTTTGAGTTGCGAATTGACTGATTCTTACTCAAACTTGTTTTTCTCTCTTTGTCTCCATCCTATCTTTTTTGTGTTTTTTGTACCTTGCGACACAATCGTCATATCTCGGCTGTTCTAGGCATACTCTCGATGATTCATGCCGGGTGCATCTCACACCTTGGCTATTCCAGCCTATTACCTCTTTTGTTTGATATCTTTAGAGACAGAGTTCTGAGTTCCATCTTAAGTTTCCTCTCATTGCGTCTTCATCTATGCCTATTAGAACTAGAAGCGATAATATTTTTCCCATTCGTAGTTCCAGAGTAGGTAGAAGTAAACCTCGTGATCAAGCAAAAGGTCATTCTGAACCCATTGTTCAACTTGATAGTCAAGATAGATCCTCACGTTTCTCTTCCCCATTCAGTATAGATCCAAGTCCAAATCAGAAACCAGTGTTCCGGCTGTGTTCTAATCCTTTGTTTCAAGATCAACATAATCAATTTCTTTCAGATCAACAAGGCTACGGGAAGTCACCTTTTTGGGTTGATCCTATTGATGACCTCCGCTGCCTTAGTGACCCTTTTTAATGTATCAATCCTTTTAGTCTTGTCAACCCCTTTGATCCGCCAAGAATTACATTGACTATGAATTCTCAACTCGATACTCACACTCATACTGAAGAGGTGCACACGGCACAATCTCATGTTAACAACATGGCAACTCCTTTTGATTACATGCAAGGTCATGACCAATCCCAAAATGAACAAGGTTAGCAAGAAGAGCAGCATCACCAGGGTCAAGATCAGACTTATAGTATTTATGAGATTCTTGGTAATGATGATGAGCCAATAACTCAAAGTGACATAGATGCTACAAAGTCTAATAAAGCTCTCATCAAAATGATGGAAATACTCCTTGTGGAAGACAAAGAAAAATACTTTCTAGATTTGGCAAAACAAGGAGTTAAGTTACCCACAAACTTCCAAGTGGAAACGCTTGTGGCTAAAGAAGAAGAAAGTGAGACCTCCAAATTGCATAAAGTAATTCAAGACATGCAAAGTCAAGTCAACCAAATTATGAAGGATAAGGACAAACCCACACAATAGTTCACGATGGAAAGCATATGTCCTTTTCCTTTTGATAGGAGTATTACTATGCCACCTTTTCCCAAAGGTGTAGAACTCCCTAAATATGATAAGTATCTGGGTACCACTAATCCTTAGGATCATTTAAGAGAATTTGGTGCCATATCTATGGAGTTTATATATGATCAAACCTATTTGATGCATCTCTTTTCTCAAAGTTTGGGTGGACCTGCCATTGAGTGGTTCTCTCGATTACCCACTGGCATCAAGACTTATGATGAGATTGCCAATCTCTTTATACAACACTATTCTCACAATATTCAGCATCCCGTTAACATAAGGGACCTTTGCAATCTCAAGCAAAGGCAAGGGGAACCATTCTTAACATTTCTCCAAAGATGGAGACAACTTTGCACTAAGTACCCTTGCAAAATACCCAAATCTGAGAAACTCGATATCTTCTTGGATAATCTCACCCCTGATTTTGGGTATCAAGTACAAATTCAAGGTCCCCTTAATTTTGATAGCATGATAAAACAAGCTGTGAGGATAGAAGTATTTATGGTTAAAAAAGGTGAATTGACTTTGTATAAGGACAACAAACAAGGTCCCTCCACTTCCAACAAAGATAAAGGGAAGTTTACCAACAAAAATAGGGATGTTGTGAATGATGGGGTGGTCGATAACGTGACTCCAGCTTCTTCAAAAATGGTCTTCAATCTCACCTCTGGTATACAAGTGACTAAAGCTGTTGAAAAGGCTGCAACAAATACTCAACAACCTTCTAGATTTTCTAGCAACAAACCTTGGGCCCCACAACCCAAGCATGAATTTACCTCTTTGGGAGAACCGCTTGATGTAGTTTTCAAAACTTTGGTGCAAAATCAGATTCTTGCTCCTTTAGAAAAATGTCTATATGATCCGTAACCATGACCTCATTGGTGGAATGACAACGCTTACTGTGACTATCACCAAAATAAAGGTCATAAGACTGTTACTTGTCTTCAAGTGTGTCATAAAGTCCAAGATCTGATTGATAACCAAGTTATCATTGTGGAGAATCATAACAAGAATTTGGAACATCAAGAATTTAAAGATCCCTTTCCTCATCACAAGAAAGGTGAGTCCTCTAACGCTAAGAACAATAATGCCAAAGTTAACTGCACACATGCCACTTATGATAATGTTATCAACATGATTGAGCATGTGGAAGTGGAATATTGTAATATGTTTACTAGCAAGGGGAGCGTGAATGCTTCTAAACCCAAGGCCTCATTTGTCTTGACAGGTCCTGGGTCTCGATTATCTGAATCTGAAACATCTCAAGATTGCGCGAACGTTGTTACTAGATCTCACGCTAAAATCACTATCAAGGGTCTTGACCCTCCTATTGTTGCATCCGCACCGAAACAAACTATGGATAAAACTATTGTTGGCTCTACCAAAAAGACCACAAAAGTGGTCCCTACACCTCCTACTACTGGTTATAGAATTCTTGACCAGCTTCAAAGAACCAATGCTCAAATAACTATCTTTGAGCTATCGAAGATCTCGCCTGCTCATAGGCAAATTCTGGACAAAGCTCTCACAGAAGCTAATGTCCCCAAAGACATCAATCTAGATCAGTTTCAATCCATGGTGGGTCACTTGACTTCACCACATTATTTTTCCTTCTTTGAAGAAGATGATCACTCAATTAGTCACCCATACAATGCTCCTCTACATATAGAAGTCATGATAGGAAAATAGCTAGTCTGTCGCGTCCTCATTGATAATGGTGCTGGCGGCTTAAATATTTGCTCTGCTCACTTTCTTGCTTAGCTAGGTTATGGTGAAGATCGCATAGATTCACGCAAAAGAATTACCATCAAGGCCTATGATGAAGAAGAGAGAAAATCTAAAGGTCTAGTTGTGCTACCCATTCAAGTTGGACCAGTTGAGAAAGATGTCACATGTCAGGTGCTAGACCTTCCTCTTGCATATAATATCTTGCTAGGGAGATCGTGGATCCATGAGATGCAAGCGGTTCCCTCTACATACCATCAATGTATTAAGTTTTCTTTTCAAGGCATAGAGGTGACAATTCCTGCTAGTATGGGCTCTTCTTGTAATGCGCTCACTCAATCAGTTGATAGTCTTGTTCCAACTAATAGAGAATACATAGAACTCTGTGATGCCAAGCTCAGAGACATGGAACAAACCCTAAAAATCATAGACATAGGCATGGGAGGATATCAAATAGAACCCGTGTTATCCTTAACAGCTATACCTCCGTCTCCTCTTTCTTATGGGAGACCTTCTGAGAACAACAGATCTTCTACTCCTCCTGAGATAGTTTATGATGGTGCCTTTGTACAGGCTTCTACACAATTAGAAGATGAAGATGAGGAAAGAGATATTAAGGCTTGGCTTTGCAAAGGAAAGAACATAGTTGAATAGACTACCCCATCTTGTGAACTAAATCCCAACAATGAAGCTCTTAAGATTATGAAATGCTTTGGGTACAAAGGGAGTGGCCCAATAGGGGTGAATGGTAATGGGTTACTTGAACCTATTAAAGCTATGGGTCAAAAGACAAAAGATACCACTGGTTTAGGTTTCAAAAAGATCCCATTCCATCTAGGGATCAACAAATTTGTACCAAAATTAGAGCCCTCATCAGAACCTGAAGGCACAACTGCAGTCGACACCATAGAAGATAGCTCTGATGAGGATTTCTTTCCTTATCCCTTTCCTCCAGCTCTAGCAGCATTCTTTGTTGGGCCAGATAATTTTGTACTGCGCGCCAGTACAGTTGAGACTGACAGTGATTCTGATAAAACCACTCCACTTGATGCACTAACCTATGAACAATGGAAGGTGTTACAAGATCCTAGTTTCCAAGGTGAATGATACATACCACCAGAGTTTCAAGAATGCTTGGCACAAGAATAGGTTGGTGTTGCAAGAACTCCTAAACCTTCATGGTGCAAGCACCCAAGTCAGAGTTTAGACAAAGACTCTCATGAGTATGATTTTGACAGTTTGTCAGAAGGATCTTATGAAAATCTTCTCGACGTAAGTAAGGGGTCTAGTGAAAGGTCTAATGAGTTTGAGTCCATAAATGTTAACATGTCTTCTACTTCGGTTGTTAGGGGTCAAAAGGATTTGAACACACCTTTAGATGAGATTGATTTAGCTCTCAGCTTTCTAGTCAACGCTTTCGATGACTATACTGTGAACGCACTTGAACCTGTCACATCTCTTTCACTCCAACACCTTGAGTTAATAGACTAGAATTCCCCTTCTTCATCTAATGAAGTCCTTACAGTCGAGAATGATTACGCTCTAGCTTGCTACCTTCACGCTGTTGAACCTATAACATCCTCCATTAGTGAAGAAAGTGTCAACATGACCGAGGCTGACATCAAGTATCTTAGTCACAAAATTAAAAGAAGAAAAAATAGGTGCTCTGATGGTCAAAACCACATTGTGGCAGTATCAGAGCCGAAAAAAAGTAAAAAGAAAAGACGTATCTGAAGGTGAAAACCTCTTTGAGGCACCTAAGGATGAGGTACTTGATGCACTTCTGAGTCACTTCTAGGAATGCTCATTAGTGTTAATTGAGCCAACTCAGCGGGTAAATCTGGGAACAGAAGAACATCCACACATCATTCATGTGGCCAAATCATTATCTACAAAGGAACTTAAGAAATTCATAGACTTCTTCCATGAGAAAAAGATAAACTTTGCATGGACATATTCTGACATGCCAAGTGTGGATCATGATCTCATCATGCATCACTTGTCAATAGCTCCAGGTGTGAAACCAGTCAAACAAAAACTTAGGAAGATGCATCCGCATGTGGCTCTACTGATCAAGGCAGAATTGGAAAAACTTCTAAAAGTTGGGTTCATCCAAACAATTGATTATGCAGAGTGGATATCTAATATAGTCCCAGTGACTAAACATGACAAATCTATCAGGGTCTGTACTGACTTTAGAGACTTAAATTTGGCATGTCCAAAAGATGATTTTCCACTTCCCAACATTGACATGATCGTGGATAGGATAGTAGGATATGAGATGTATTCACTAATGGACAATTTTTCTGGCTATAATCAAATCAAAATTGTGCGAGAGGACCAAGAGAAGACTTCTTTTACTTGTGCATGGGGTACATTCTACTGGAATGTTATGCCTTTTGGTCTAAAAAATGTTGGAGCTACTTATCAAAGAGCTGTCACTACCATATTTCATGACATGATGCATAGGACAATGGAGGACTATGTGGATGACACACTCGCTAAAAGTATGGACAGAAAGACACATCTTGCTAATCTAGGTCCTATACTAGATCGTATGGAAAAATTCAGGCTGCGTCTTAACCCTAAGAAATGTGCATTTGGGGTTACTTCAGGAAAATTACTTGGCTATATCATATCTGCGAAGGGAATTGAGGTGGATCTAGCAAAGGTACAAGCTATCATGGAAATGCCTCCACCTCGTAATATTAGACAAATTAAAGGTCTTCAAGGCTGGCTCCAATATATCTGGTGTTGTATCTCACAGCTAGCTGATAATTCAGAACCATTTACTAAAAATCTACATAAAGGTGTGACTTATGAATGGAACAAGGAATGCGAACAAGGCTTTCAACAGATCAAACAATATCTTGCCAATCCACCTGTGTTAATGCCTCCTATTCAGGGGAATCCCTTGATCTTATATATCTCAGCTATGGAAACATCTCTGGGTGCTCTATTGGCCCAAGAAGATCAAAATAATAAAGAAAGAGTCATTTATTACATCAGCAGAACATTGGTCTCTTATGGAATGAATTATTCTGTAATTGAGAAGGCTTGCTTAGCAGTGGTGTTTGCTTCCCAGAAGTTATGACACTACATGCTAGCTCACACTACAATGCTAGTCACAAAAATTGATCCATTAAAATACCTACTCAGTAAAGCTACCCTCACAGGTAGACTAGCTAAATGGGTCATGCTCCTTAGTGAATTTGATATTGAATATGTTGAGAGAAAAGCTATTAAAGGACAAGCGATTGCAGATCAGTTGGCGGAAGCACCTATTACAGATCATCAACCATTAAAGATTGAATTTATAGATGAGTCCGTCATGCTTCTCACACATCAAACATGGACATTGTTCTTTGATGGATCGTTCACCCAGCAGGGGTCCCATGCTGGAATTTTGTTTATCACACCTCAGTGGTATTCCTTACCAAAGGCATACAAAATGATATTTCCTTGTACAAATAACACTTCTGAGTATGAAGCTTTGATCAATGGACTAAAGATCACTATTGAATGGCGATTTGATGAACTAAAAGTCTTTGGAGACTCACAACTGGTTATCAATCAAGTGAATGACATCTATCAAACAAAAGATGAAAAGCTAGAGCCCTATAAAAATATGGTTGACAGCCTTAAGAAATATTTTGCACATGTTACTTTCTAGCAAATTCCCAGGGCGGATAATAAAGTGGTTGATGCTATGGCTACTCTGGCTTCTATGTTACAAATGCTGGAAAATTATTTCAGACATAAATTCCTAGTGGAGACGTTACGCTACCCTGCCTATGATTCACCTGACTCCCGGATGATTTGTTCAGTCATTGGACATGATTCATCCCACTACCATCATATCTTCTCTTATCTTCATGACCAAATTATTCCTGACACATATAATTGAAATTAAAAACATCACCTAATCCGCAGTGCTTCATGATATGTCATTGTAGCTAATGACTTGTATAGACGAGGTCTAGATGGTACTCTCCTTAGGTGTCTAGAACCTGATGAGTCCAAACACTCATTAGAAGAGGTACATGAAGGCATTTGTGGTTCTCACTCAAATGGTCTGACACTGGCTCGTAAACTTATTAGAGCTAGTTATTATTGGCCCGATATGGAGAAGGAAGCTACATAGTTTGCAAAGTCTTGCAAATAGTGTCAACTACATGGTAATTTGATTCATGCTCCAGCCAAGGAGCTGATTCCCTTCATTACTTTCTGGCCATTTTAACAATGGGCCTTTGACTTAGTAGGCCAAATATATCTGTCTTCTTCGAGAGGACATAAATACATCATTACTACTACTGACTACTTTACCAAATGGGTTGAGGCAGTACCTCTCAGTGTATCTGATGGCAAGTTTGTTGCCATGTTTATACTAAACTACATCATCTGTAGATATGGTGTACCCTCCTCTATAATCACTGACAATGGGGGAAAATTCAAGAACAAAGATCTGACAAATTTGTGCACTAAGTTGAAGATTATTCAACACTGGTCATGTATTTATTATCCTCAGGGTAATGGATAGGCTGAAGCTTCCAACAAGACAATTATCAAGATTCTGCACCATACAGTACATAAATCTGGATGAGACTGGCATCTCTAGATCAACCCGGCTTTATGGGCCTATTGTACCAGTATACAAACATCAACAGGGGCCATGCCCTTTGCTATAGTCTATGGTGCAGATGCAGTACTACCTATTGAGGTTGAGATTCCTACTTTGTGAGTCTCTCTGAAAGGCCTCATCACTGATGATGATATTAGAATATCTCAGCTACAAGAGCTTGAACTAATGGATGAACGTTGGAAGGTGGCATTCAATCATCTTTGAGCATATCAGAAGAGGATATCTAAGAGCTATAACAAGAAGGTTAGACCAAGAGATTCCAAATGGGTGATCTGGTCCTGAGAGAGAACCCTAAGAATCAACAACAGCAGATTCAGAAAGGAAAGTTTGAGCCAAACTGGCTTGGTCCTTATATTATTATTGCAGTATTTGGGTCTGGTGCCTATCAGCTCTCCACCACAGAGGGTGAACAACTCAAAGAGCCCATCAACGCTCTTCACCTGAAGAAGTTCTATAGTTGACATATCTTCTGAATGCTCATGTACATACTTTATTCTAAGAAAATCCTAAAAATTGTAAAATGTCCTGAAAAAAATGATCATCTTAGTGAAAACTTGGCAAATAGCCGCTTTGATGTATCTATTATCTTGGTGAAAACCTGGTAAATAGGCGCCTTGATAATACCAAAAAAAATGAAAAATTCAAAAAATAATAAAAAATAATAAAAAAAGAAAAGTACAAAAAAATTGAAAAAATAAAAATACAAAAAAGAGAAAAAGAGAAAAATGTGCCATTGATGAAACCTGGTAAATAGACATCATGGTAGAAAAAATAGAAATTCTACCAAGATGGTGAAAACCTGGTAAATAGGCACCTCTTGTTCCATAATGCTCTATCTGTCCCAACATTTCTTGGCTTTCTTGCAGTTGCTATTCTACTTTCCTGCTTCAGTTTGCTTTCCCGCCTTAGTTTTCTTTCTTGCTTTAGTTTGCTCATGCATTTTCTCTCAGTCATCTTCGAGATTTTTCTTGACTTCACATGGATTGAAACTGGTCACACTTGGGGGCATCTTCCCGGTCTAGGGGGCATTGTCCTATCTTTTGGAGTCTTTCTCCTCATCGCATCAGTCACCAGTGGTTCTCACTGAGTCTGCCTACTGATGCCTAGACCTCGTTATCAATCTTTTTTTGAGAATCTCTCTTATGACAGTCACCAATGGTTCTTACTGAGTCTGCCTATTGTCTCTATTTTACTGGGATTTCTCACATTGACTCGCTATCTGCATGTTCAACTTCAATCCATTCTGTACTTGGGGGCATGGTTCCCCACTTTGATCATATCTTCGATTTTCACTTGAGTCAGCAATCTTGTCAAAGGACAACTCTCTACTGGCACAAACTGGTGTTTCTCAACACCTTAATCAAACAATGTTTCTCAAAACTCTCTTTGGACACATCTATGTTTTTCAACACACATTGGATATCTTGCACGTAAACATCTCTCGATAGAAATCAAACACAATGCACTCACAAGAACAATGGTGTTTTTCAACACCCCAAACATAGGCACATTCGTAAGCCTTGAAACATGCTGAGATATGATTGACTCTTTCTTTGTATGTTGTCTATTCTCATGAATTTCACTAATATTTTCTTTGTCTACTGCTTGTGGGTGTGGTTTTGATGATCCGGCTATGTTAAATAAACAAGGTGTATGTGATAAGAGCTTCTACATTAAGGTTGAAAAGCCTCACATCCCTCAATCTTGTTTATTTATACGCCAAGGGGAGGTTGGAACTACTTCCTTGACTGTTATTGCTCTATTTGTTTACTTATGAACTCTTCCTATATCAAACTGGAAACAATGTTTAGGTCACCTTGGCTTTTGTGCCCTAGTGCTTATGTTCATTTCCTACATTTTATCTGATGAAAGTCATATTCATATCCTTAAGGTCGCAGCGGCACCAGTAAGGATTGTATTGACTCCAATGTTCCAAAAGTACTCGATGATGATTATACGATGAGTCCAAAAACCAAGTCCTAGGGTTGCATTTACATTTTAGGCTTGCATTTAGCTTAGGCTTGCATTTGCATTTTAGGCTTGCATAGCGATGGTTTTGGTGCTCTCTTCATTTTTCTTCTCATTTCTCAAAGGTCCTAATCTTTTATCATGGCTTCCTCTCGACTGCACAAGTGTTTGGTCCTCGCTCTCGATCTTCATTCGTATTCTTTTGGTTAGTACCTATTGTATATTGCAATATCCTGCATGAGATGATTAGTACCATTGCATTCATTGCATTACATTCGTTTCCAAAAAATGCATTTTCATACATTCATTTGCATTTATATATCCATAAACATGTGCATCCATTATAAGCATAAATCAAATCATACATTACATTTATCCATCTTACATCTATCATTACACTGCATTCATTCATACATCAAGAAAACATGTGCATAAACATTTTGCATATTCCTCCATGGCATACATTTCTAATCCATACATCTAATCATATAAGAAACATCTCATAAGACATACAAATCTAACGCAATATATAAACAAGTACAATGATGCCAAAATTGAGCTCATATA
>MU226200.1:44888-69332 GCA_018584345.1 Thuja plicata
ACCAAAGCACAATATATCAAAATGGTGGTACAATATGTATGTCAAGGTATCTCATCTAACCACCTGGTGGAGGTGGAGGGGGTGGCATACCCTGTTGCTGAGGAGGTGGTCCCAGTGGAGGCAGTCTTGGTGGAGGTGGTCCCAGTGGAGCAGCCCGTGCCCCAGCATACTCAGAAAATGGCTGAATCTGATCTGCTGCCTCAAGAACTACAATTGTGTAAGTAGCATAGTAATAAGATGCCTGAGCAGCCTCATACCTCATCTCTATCTATGATCTCGCCAGTACCTCCTGTAACTCCCAGATCTCTCGGTCTCGCTCAGCTATCCAAGTCTCCTAAATAATCACCTGTGTATGGAAGTCATCTCGCTCCCTCTGTGACTATCTAGCTCTCTCTCTCTGACTCTCCAGAGAGCCTCCCGCAACTGTGCTACCTATCCACCTACTAGTGGATCAGTCAGAATAGTATCCACCATGATGGTGTCCTCTCCCTGCTCAGTGGCTCTGTCCTAACTGCCACTGGGCCCGACACCTGCATCTGATCCCATGGGTCTAATAGGGATATTAGTCTGGGAGGTCCTTAGTCATACTACCCTCTCCTACTACTATAAGGCTAGTTGTTGTACCTATGGCTGTGGAGGCACCTGTTGCTGTGGTGGTGGTCGTACCTCCTGCTGTACATGAGGAATCAGACCAATAGGAGTTGTATATCTAGGGAATGGATGTGCTAATATGTGGTCTCTATATGCAGGTGTCATACCTGCATTCGTTACCCTGACCATGTAATCCCACCTAGCTGGTGGTACTCGAGCATCTATCATACTCCGGCCCCTGTCAAGCTATCTCTGCCAACCCTTCTTTATCTCATCGATGAATCAGGTGTAAGTATAAAACTCCTGAAAAACATCCTGCGGTCTCCCGAACTGGTGCAATACTCGCGTGAGAAAGAAGCACTCAATGATACTGATGGTACACCCAATCAAAGGAAATGAACAGAACATATATGACAACTCATGTCGAGCATAATCCCACACCTTTGTGGCTATCCAAGGCTACCATATGACTGCTGCCATGTCATCTATCTGTGACCGCCACTGCTCTGTCTTACCTAGTGCGGGCTGGGTCATAGGACCTATGTATCTATATATATACAGCTCCAAAGGTTGTCATGTGTCATGGAATATTGGCCTGCATATGGGAAGGTGCTCCCAGGCCTAGATCTGAAGAATGATGACTCCCGGCGTCATGGTCTGTGCACCTCGATACATAATCTCATGCATCTCATGAAACATCTGAGCAAGCATACACTCGCCCCATCCAAAAATAACTGCAGGTGTGGCTAGCATCCTCTGCAACATACCTCCCCATCCACACTCCAATCCGTGCTAACCGAGATAAGGAACCAAGTTGTAACTCAAGAAAAGCACCAAAACAACTGCCAGTGGGTAATCTCTACCGTAGCTGAGAATCAAATCCTCCCACGAGATGGCCCGACCCATCACTAGATTGTCTTGAAAGACTTCTCTCAAAGCAATTGTACCTACTCTCGACTGAGTATCATACTCCACATGAGCTCCATGAAAAGGCACTCTCAGAATCCTGTAAATATCCTCAGGAGTGACTGTCATCTCCCTATATGGCAAGTGAAATGTGTTTGTCTCCGAATGGAAATGCTCGACCAGGGCACCCAGCAAACTGTGATTTACCCAAATATTGGGTGCATCATGAAGGTAGGATACTCTAAGCCCATCAATATGCACACCATCAACATCTGATAACCTCTGCAGTAAGTCACCCATGATAGGATGATGTGATCGAAACCCGATATCAGGGAAGTCAACCTGCAAAGCAAGCGACAAAATTAGATCAGTACCTCAACATGATGATATTTTTCAAAGCAAAGACAACAAATATAGCTATGGACCTATCCTACACATAGTTCTGAGATATTGCAACTGGTTGACTCTGCAACATAAAAAAATGACAACTTTTTGAATTTAGCAAATTTCCCATGCGACGAAACTCTTTTCCCGCGCGAGCTTTCTAACTCGCGTGAGATAGAATGTTGCCCCGCGCAAGATTCCTAAAATCTGGCGCGGTGTAAGCACGCATTTCACTCAAGCACAGGGAAGGGGCCCATGCGAGGAACCCCTGACCCAGGTGAGGAATCTGATTCCTCATGCGAAAGGCAACCTAGGCTGGCACAAGGAAACTGTTGCCTCACGCAAGATTGGACGTGACAGACCCTAAAAATCTTTAAAACATGCTAAAATGCCATAAAATTGATAAAAATTTGAAATGCAGGATAATGTTGCGATTACCTACAGGTGCGTCATACTCCGATGGTCAGTTGTGTCATCGGGATCGCTCAAATCAGTGTGTGTGCATGGGAATGCTATTGATGTCAGCTGGAGCTCTCACCATTGCTAAAGACAAAAAGTGAATAATGATTTGAAAAGACCCCTCCGGGCCTTATATAGCCTTTGACCTAATTTTTAAAAGTGCTCTATTTTTTGTGAAAATTGCACCCTTGGCTAAATGGACCGTTTTGAATCCATTTTTGTGATCAAAATTGAAATTTGACACTCCTAAGCAGCTTGAAATTGCATTTTAAAATTTGGGACCGACGCGATCGGACACTTGTGCAGTCAATTTTCTAACGTTGCTTTATTTTCAGGATCATCTCTTGTTATGATTTTCTCGGCTTCTACAATCTTTTCATCAAAGTCAACTCTAGTCAAACTTGGTCAACTATGGTCAAACCTACTCAGTAGGACTCCCTGATCACTCCAAATTGATTCTATCTTCTCTTAATCTATCTCTGGATTTATCTAGATCTTCGATCTTATTTCTATCTGTGATTTCTCGCTCTCATCATCTTTATGATGTGTCATCCTTCGATTTCGCTCCTGAGGGGGCAGGATGATTGCATCATTAAATCTTTCACATTATTCTCAAATAAGTCTAATCTGAATCAAAAGTCCCCATCGCTAGGGGCATCTCATCACTTGGGGCATATTCAATATTTCATACCTTATGGTCAAAATTGGATATTCCATGATATTGAATCTCTAGGGGCATCTTGATGTCTCGCATCTTGTCATCTTGACATCTATCTTTCTAGGTATCTAAGAAATCTAACTCGGATCCTCAAGGATCAAGCTTCGTTCTGAAGATGATTCTTGAAATCTCATTAGGTATTGGGGAAATCTAACCCTAAATTCCTGAAAGTTATGCTCCATTATGAATATGGCTCTCAAAAGCTCTTTAGACTGTTATCTAGGTAACCTAACCTGGAACTCAGAAGGCTAATCTTCGTATTGGGGCAATCTAACCCTGATTTTGGACATAGTCCTAGATCTTCATCAGCTATTAGTGGACATTGGGGCAATCTAACCCCAATTCTGATCTTCTCTCGGTTGATTATGCTTCTTGTTCTGATCGGTGTCTTGGCAACCTAACATAGACTTCTGAAATCTTCATCTTCACATCAGACTATTCTTTGAATCAATGCACTTCTCGCACATCAATTCAAAGAGGGGAAAAATGTAACACCCCAAAATTGGCACCTTATAATTCCAATCAATTTTGGTGCATTCCTCCAATTTCTCATCATCGAAGTCCTATTGTACTAGACAAATTCTCCTCATAATTGAATTTAATTGACTTGGTCTCAAATGCAGAAAACCTAAATTTGCATAAATCTAACACTATATTTAATTCCTAAATTATCAAGGTTTATTAGCTAAAAATCCCTATAATTAATTAATTTAATTCTAAAGTCCTAAGTGCTTTTAAATTAAATTAATTCCACCCCCTTTAGCTAATATACATCAAAAGGAATTAAATAGTTATTTAATTATTGGGATGGATTATCCTCAAAAAGAATTCCATAATTCTATATGAAAGGTCACTGATGTGGCAATAATCCACTCTTTTAATTAAATAATTCATGCTTTTTTGTCTCAATCTCCATTCCTAAAAATGAAGAGGCAACCGTTTCTTTTCAAGAAACTCTTCACCCTCTTTCCATGGTTTTCTATATATTGGACATCTTTTTCTTTATTTGAGAGCATGAATTGGAGAGCATCAAAATTATAGTTAGATTTGTATTGATTTTCATTCTTTTTAGCTTTGTTGCATAATTAGATTAATTTCATTTGGATTAAGTAATATGTTGATGCTTAATGTAGTTTGCTTACATATTTAGTATCTTAATTTCATCATCTTTTCAAGCAATTCTAGATTAATATGCATCTCAATTCTATTTTAATGGCACTTCATTTCTAGATTAATTGCATTTTCTTTCATAGATTAATGGCAATTTTCTTATCTCTCATGCTTTAGAAATCCTCCATGTTAGCAATGGTCAAGGTTGTTGGCTCTCGTTCTAAGAGTAAATTCGACATCCCCAACTAATTAGGAGGCAACAAGTCGCTTCAATCAAATTTGCAAGATGAACAATTCATGTTTATCTTTGTGAATTGAATGTTTGAGTAAGGACTATGTTGGGTTTGTGCCTTATTTAGAGGTCACATTCAAGCACATAACAATGTGAAGTTTCAAAATCAAAATCAGTAAGAGTCAAGACCAGTACACCATCTCTACAACTGTAAATTTTTTCATTTGATAGGTCAATTTAGTAAATTATCATTAGCATTATAGCATCTTCTACATTGATCCTGTTAAAAAAAGGAGTTCATACTTGTTACTTTTAACTCAATTCAAGCCAATAGATAAATAATATAGAGATGATTGAAACTAAAATTACTTTCACATACTATTTTTTATTAGATCAAGATGATTCTGCCAGTTTGTTTAATAAGCTCCATTCTGCATCACTTGGAAGGTTAATATTTTTCAAGTTATAGTAGATGAACTGCAACCTCATCAGCCATTCATACTTGTTAGACTGACTTGAAAGCAATGATCCTTCCAAAACTGCATTCAAATTTGTCAATTGTTTGATGCAGTTTGCAATTCCTTCATGAGTTGTGTCGTAAGGAAGCTTGCCTAAATCAGTGCTCATTGTCTCCTCCAACCTTGTTTTGTAAGCTTCTCTTCCAAAGAAATTCTTTAATGAGTTACTAGGACCAGGACTTGGCAAACCATGATATATCATTTTGGTTGTTGTTTGATTCATCTTGGCGAGCTTTATCTCAAATAAGGAAAGAGTTTCCTCTACTTCCTTTAGTTTCTGACATTTTTGTAAGATAGAGGTTTATTTTATTGATGCAAGAGTGTGTTCATGAATTCCCTTGCTTTCCAAATGCCTATCACTGGTTGTGTTGATTTTTATCAAAATCTATTTTGCAGTTTTCTCTCTCTAACAAATTTTTTTGTTTTTGTCAATGTGCTCTTTGAGCTTCTCAAAAACATCTCTAAGACTTTCATTCAATTCAAACCAATCACACAACCTATCACTAGTCACCTTTATTTTCCCCCAAAGTTCTCTTTTTATTTACTTGATTGTATTTTTCATTTGGTCATTCAAGCTATTTTCGTAAGTTTTAATTAGCTTTTTTTCCTTCTTTAGGTCTTCTCTCAATTCTGACAACTGGTGTTCACTCTATTTTTATTTTCTCTGCTTCATCTTCCCACTGGTTTGCTTTCTCTTCCCACTATTTTTCTTTTACCCTCTCATCCTCCAATTCTTTCTTTAATTTAATGTTTACTTGTGCCACACTCTCCAAGCTTTTGTATAAATTATTGAAGAGGCTTTTTCATCCCCTAGATTTTTATTTCTCTCTTCCAATTTTTCCCTCACAAATTTCAGTTCTGCCTCCATATGTTCTTGTTGAACAATTTCTTCTTTAAAGGATGAATTTTTTATCCTTTTCTCTAATTCTTTGCACATGTTATCTGCTGCTTTCTCCTTTGCCTTTTCATTTGCCAGGTTTGCCTGTAACTTTTCTATTCTGCCCTGAAGCTTTCAATTTTCTCTCTCCAACTTCATCAGTGAGTTGTAGACAACTTGGTTGGTCATTTTTGACACATTTATCTTGTCCACATTTTTAATTTTTGATAAATCCATTTGGAGGGTGCTAACTTGAAATTTAGATGGATCTATCGGACTCTCTGGTGGATTGGTATCTCTAGCTAGGGGCATAAAAACCATGAACTCCATCATTTCATTCTTTGGGTCATATGTGGGAAATAACCTATTCGATGCAGGTTCTGCATCACGAGCTGCAACAACTACGTCCCTCTTCAATGTCTTAGTATTTTGTCTATTCCTATTTTTTGTTTGTTCAAAGTTTGTTACAAAATCATTGTAACAAAAATCAGGGTTTTCTGACACAAATGAATGTTTGAAAGGTGAAATAGAACTTGCAGCTATGTACAAGCTTCCACCTATGGTTCTAATAATTTCACCATGAGGACTAGTAGCAGTAACACCCTGACCCATTACAAGTGGAGTATTTGGACTGTTCGGAGGGTTTTGTCCTGAAGGTGTGGCAATTGTTGGACTCACAGTCACAGACACCATTGGCATTGTTTTCATAACCTTTTGCTTCTTTACACTGCCTTGATCTCTGGGATCCATTGACTTTGTGTCCAGTTGTAATGTCCTTTTCAGACCGCTAGTACTACCCATGCCATCCCCACGAGTGGTAGTGGCACTTGATTCAGATTGAATCTGAGTGCTTGACAAAGGTGGAACTGGATTTGAACCTAGGACATATGAAGGTGCAAGGGTATGAGATTGAGTAGTACCTTTTTCTGATGAACTTCCAATTACTGTTCTCCTACCATGTTTTGGTGGAAAGGGTGTGGCAAGTGGATACCAATTCCCTTATCTTGTGGGACCCAGACCACCCCTACCTAGAATACCCATTTTTTCTACCATCTCTGCCCATTTTCCATATTTTTCTTTTGTGGATGCACTGACTCTAGTAGCAATTGTCACAGAATCCCGCCCATCAAAACCAGTATCTTGATCATCATAATCACTATGATGTGCTTGACCAGGATGCTTAGCATTCCACAAATTGCTAAATATTTCATCCTTGTCTGGATCATAAATATTTGCAGAGGTCTTTGGCTCGCCGAGATTCTTCCTCATTTCCCAAAAAAATTTAATTTTGGTTGCAGTCCAATTATCATCTTTACATTGGAGAATTTTTTTGTTTGAAATAGTTTTTGTAGATGGTTGATAAGCTTGCTGGTAGAAATTGTAGGATGTCTTTTGCTACACTTTTACTTTCTTCTTGTGCAATGCAATAATTTGTGATGACAATTCCTGTATTGAAATATTATTTTCAATGGCGTATTTCTCCATCTCTTTTTTGACCTTGTCCTTGGACTCCATGTTTTTAAATTTTTCTATCAATGGCATACTTTCATGTTGGCATTTGCTTTTGGAGCTCCCATTCACTCAAAGCTTTGATCCAATTATGTTTAGTGGATCATACTGCCAGTGACTATCAATAGCAAAGTGAAAAATTGAAAAAAAGCCTCTGCCACTTTGAATCCTCTTCTCTCAAATGTGAACCCTCCCAATGAGAAAGGCAAGGAAGGAAATATCATTTTCTTTTGCTAACCATTAAAGAGTGCATCTATGCTCTCCATCTTCCAAACATATTCCAATACAAATACCCTCTTTGTAACATGTATTGGAAGTTTGTAGGGTTCTACCACTGAACTGTAAAACCTTAACACAGTGTAGTCTTCCATGAAGTACTAGTCAGCCAATTTTATTTGACTTCTGAGTTGAATGCAATCTCAACAAGACACAGGCAATCTAGGCAACAGAGTACCTGTAATTTTATGATACATAGGTGCAAAAAAAGAAGTTTACAAAATTTTTATAGTTCCTTTTTTTATCACTCATCCTTATCTGAGGTGTCCATTCATATAGTGCATATTAGACCTGACTTTGAATCTTGTTTGTCTAAAATATTGCACGATGCTTTGCTAAAAGAAGACATCACAAGTAGGTTGTGAACCTAAATGTCTTCTGTGAACCTCTTTTAATCATTAGCAATTGTTCTCGCATGCAATGAATAGTGTTCTCAATAAAATTATATTTTACTGGTTCTTTTTCACAATGAATATGAAAAATCATTTCAAGAATGTTGGCACCCAGTTCTTTGTTACTATCCAATCCCCAAAAAAATGCTAGCAAGGAAATACTATCCTAAACCCATTGCACAAAAATATCATAATCATAAGGAGGCTTATGATCCAGATCCAGACTAGAACTGCTTGTTATTCCTTTGATATATGAATCTTTCTTTTTTGCATCTAAATTTTCATAAGTCTTTTCCAGCTTTCCTAGGTCAATGTGCACGTTTGATTTTTGTGCTTCAAACCCTAGGTCCAATAGACTAGAAAATTTCCTCCTGAGTATTTTTATTGAAAATTTATTTTCTATTTTCATCATAATTTTGGGTGCAGAACATGACAATTTCTAGACAAGGGAATACTTGAGGTAACGCCATGCGTGCTGACCCAACAACCCATGGTGCAATTTTATTTGTCTTTGCCTTTAACATGTTGTTAAATGGACAAAAATTTGAATCCTTCATTGGATCTTTACACTTATTTTCAAGTGCAAATCTAATTTTCATGATTCCCTTATTTCCATGGATAACATGATCAAAAATATCATGGAATTCATCAGTGAAACCTAGTGTTTTAACCAATTTGTGGAAGTCTATTATCTCTGTTTCCTTTCTTTTCCCTTAACTCGTACTCTTGGTATTTTTTTTTCCCATCGTGGACCGTGGTATACTAGTGAAAACTATAATTTATAGGCGTGTTTGAGAATTCAACCCTAATTCTACAACTACAATCTAAACAGTAAACCTCTAGATTTGAAAAACTTAAAGGGCGGGACATGGGTGTTTAGGATTTTACCTAGAAATTCAAATTGTGCAGACTATGAGTGGGTAGAGAGCTGAGAGACTCTATTGCATTCCTCAATCCTCAACCTAGAATCTGTTACCCATAACCCCTTTCTGAATCTTCAATATAGTATACTATAATACTAGTAAGAACTTAAAATATAAAAACTTAGGTTAAAATTGTACAATAATGAGTAGTACTGAATCGTCAGTCATGACTCATCACTCATGTTAACTTTAACTGTCACTCATGATAAATTTTATTGCTTCTCCAGATATCTGAGGTCACTAGGACACGTGCCACTTAATTGTTTGGTTTGCGGTCAAATTGAGCTTATTACTTATTAAATGTTAAGTTACTCTTTTACTCCAATTATGATTTTAATTAAACTTATCTTAGTGTACACATGTCATGATTATGGAATAGGTTTGCAAAAATAGGGTTTATTTTCCCTTTCAGCCTGAAATACACTACACATCATTGATCTGTGCTCATCCAATGGTCGCTGGTTTCTTTTAATATTCCTTTATCTTTCGGCCGTCACTCGTCATCAAATGATACCGATTGAATGAGTGTACACATGTCATTATTTCAGAATACGATTGCAAAAATGGGATTTCTTTTCCCTTTCGGCCCAAAATATAATGTACATCATTATTCTCTGCTCATCCAATGGTCGGTGGCAGTCACCATCATTTGTAATAATGGCGGGTCCCATTTATTTACTTTGAAATATATCTATCGGATGACACTGATTGTGTGATTGGTCACGTGTTGTCCGAATGAATGAGTGTACACATGTCGTGATTTTGGAATAGGATTGCAAAAATGAGATTTCTTTTCCCTTTCAGCCCGAAATACATTGTAGTGACCATACATCATAATCGTTAATCTCTTCTCATCCAATGGTCACTAGTAGTCACTCTCATGTGTGGCGGGTCCCATTTATTTACTTTGAATTATATTTATCGAATGACACCGATTGTGTGAGTGTTCACGTCACCACGTGTCGTCTGATTCAATGAGCATACAAGTGTCGTGATTTTAGAATAGGATTAAAAAAATGGGATTTCTTTTACCTTTTGGCCTGAAATACATTGTACGTCATTGATCTCTGCTCATCCAACAGTCTCCATAAATACAGTTGCACGTAACACCATACGCCAAAAATTTATTAAATTTAAATAAGATTAAATATTGAAATTGTCTAATATAAAAATAACTAATTAAATTTAAAATATTTCAATCATAGATAACTATCTAATACTCTAATTATTTATTAATTTATTACTAACCATAATTTATGAAATGATTTAAACTTTTACAATTCCACATTCGTAGTCGCACACATGACACATAATGATAATTACATTTGTCATTGACATGGAAAAATTAAGTTAATACTCTTAAATAAATCACACACATACATTAAACATTGTTACATTTTTTTTGGTTCATAATACATATTATATGATATCAAAGATTCACACATCAATTTCACATTTTTTTGGTTCATAATACATATTATATGATATCACAATTTTACACATCGATTTGGCAATGTGAATGGGCATATAATTTATTATTTATTATTTATCAAAAGTAAAGTCTAAGGTCTAAGGTCTTTAGATTTCTTTACAAAATTACAATTAAACAATATTTACGCAGACAATCTATTATCTCACACACTGATACAAGTCTCATTTCTGGAGGAAGATAGAAAAATTATAATAATTATTAAGAGTTGAACAGCAAAATTTTCATTAATTATTTCAAAAATTTATATCACTAATATTATAATATACTTTATAATTATAGAGTTTAATAGTTAACTTTAGACTATAGTCGCACCGTAAACACCTACAAAATGAGAAGTATGTTTGCCCACAAAATGGGAAGTATCCAAACAGTTACAAAATTTGTTGCCACAAGGGCACTAGTTAATCATATAATAAAAAAAAAAAAATGAAATGCGGAAACCCATTTCAAGAACATAAACACTAAGGGTCTTCATCTCCATCCCTGTCTGAGAAGAATTGTCTGTTGAGGATAATCTCCCTGAATTCATTGAGCCAATTGTTGTCTGTCTGATCGAAGTCGTCGAGGTGAAACCACTTCTACAGGAAGTCCCTCCCCAGCTATGCCCACTTTTGATGTCGCTTCAGATGCCTTTCATTAAGGTTCAGTAGGAAGGGTTGCCTTTCCACATTGCTGCCTCACTGGATAAGCTTTTCAATTTCATCAGCCCAAGGGATACCCAACCCCGGTTCTATGAAGACAATGACTTGGATGTCATCCACCAGAAATTGATCCTTGAAAACATTCTACAGTAGCATAAGAATGTCTATCTTCTCTCCTCTGAGGTCAAGAAGAGACGCTAGGAAGCGGGACGTAATGTCCATGCTGACGCAGTATCTCTTCTCGTTGCAAATGAACTCATTGTCGAGCACCATAAACACAGCATTGTTAATGAAAGAGCCCACTTCCTTGCAAATGAAAGTGAGTACTTCATCTGGTATCCTGCCCAAAAAGGTATTTTTCTCATCAGTGGATGTTATTCTCAACCTAATTGGTGTGTCCATCTCTGCCTAAACTTAAAACCTAAATCTTCAAACTACATAGAAAATTGAAATTCGAGGGTCGAGGCTAAAAGGTAAAAGCAAATTGAAATTGATGAAGAAGAAAGCAATAATGTCTATTAATAGCCCTTTGAATCCATATCTTCCATATTGTTAGGTAAATCATTCCCATTAATGCATTAATGCAGGAGTGTGGGAAATTACTAATACAGTCAATGGTCACTATACTAATAACTATAGTTTGTACTAGTACAATTTTGGAAACCATGTGAATTTCCTGATGGCTAAAGAATTTCACTTCCACTCTAACAAGACATTCATTTCGAGAAATTATGCCCAAGATAAAACTCTAGCCATTGATCTACATCAATCAACGGTCTCGAATAATATGTTTACAAATTAGGGTTCTAAATAAATAGGTTTAAGATACGTGTTGATAGTATCAATGCTCATAGTTGATAGTACAATGTACATACCATGTGTAGTTGCCAAATGTACATACCACTTGCAATTGCCAGTGATGACGAACAACTCCACTACCAAAGAGGCAATATTAACTCGATGTGACTGGTAGTCCAGAAATTGTAATTATTAGATGTTTTATGTATTTCCATTTGGCATTTGCTAATTTTAGATTTTAGTTTTAATTTAAATTTTAAAGAATAACTACTTTAAACTTTCACAATTTGGTAGTAGCACAGTCACACATGTGACATGATACATGCAAAAGTTAAGTTATATTACTGTTAAATAAATAACATGCTGTCATACATTAACAATTTAACATTTTTTTGGTTCATTTTCAATTTCACAAATTATAAAATCACATATGTCATGACTCACACATACATATTTTACAATTAAATCTATAAAAACAAACTGAAATGAAGTTGCAAAATTTTCGTTAATATTTTCTATAAATTTACAATATTCAGAAATTTGGACTTGGATACTTTCATAGTTTCACTTGAAGTCCTTACAAAACTTTAAAAACAAAACCTACTATAGTGAAAATTTCAAAATTTTCAGGGGGAGGCCATAGGGACACAACACTAAGTATTTTCCATTCCGTCTAAGTAGAACTTTCTAGGGATGAAAAGATCTACGAATTCATACAACCATCTGTAGTCCACCAAGTCATCCAACAAAAACCATTTGCGAAAAAAATCCCTACCAATCTGTCCCATTTCCTATGGTGCGTCAACTGCTAAACATCCAGGTTCAAAATAAAAGGTTTAATGGCCACATCTTCATCTGACTTGAAAAGCTTTTGTATATCACTTTCCCAAGGGATCCCCACCCCTAATTTTGCATAAACAACAACCTCAACAACGTCACCCAGGAATTCATCTTTGAATAGCTTCCTTAACAGAAGGAACATATGATCCACCTTGTCTCCCCCGAGGTCCAAAAGAGATGCCCAAAAATGGGACGTAATGTCCATGTTAACTCGGTACCTATCGATATTTTCTAAAAATTGACGGCCCAACACCATCCTCACAGCCTCATTTGTGAAGACTCCAAACTCCTTGCAAACTAGTTCAAGGGTTTGGTTTGAGACTAGGCCCAAAAAGGCCTTCTGTTCCTCCATAGATGTGCTTATCAAATGGATAGGAGTGTCCATATTCAAAAAAAAACTACCACAATATCTGAAATTATACTAATACAACCTAAAAACCAAAACCAGATGCAATCTTTCAAGCACTAGCAAAGGCAAACCCAAACCAAAGGAGAATTGAAGAAGAAGGAAGCGTAGATCATCTATAAATAGCCCTTAATTCTTTCTCTAACCTAATTAATTCATTTGTCCTTCAAATTTCTGTAAATCTTTCATATTAAAAGCACAGTCATTCATATTAAAAGCATGAGTGTGTGAAATTAGAAATAGCCAGATTTTGTGTTAGTGATAAAACATTTCTTTTATTAACGACAACTGTGATACATTATCAACCGTCCACCTAAATAGATGTAAGACTTGATAAGTTGATACGTATCAATAATGATGTCATTACGTGATATTGCATTAATTAGATAATAGTTATGGTGCAGATTAATTAAAATTTAGCCATTCATCTAGGATCATCAAATAGTCTCAAATAAGACATTTAACATTATAAAATGATGGATGTTACTGTTGGGTTGTGTGTCGATGTAAATTTTTGTGCTTATGGATACCAAAATGTGTTTAATTTGCAAACAAGTTATATTAGTTGGCGTTGGCCCACATGACACATTGACAAGTCCCATCTTTTGAAAATCGCCAATAAAATATTTATTTTTCCCATACTTAACGATAGATTAGCCAAAAAATATATTTTTTTCAAAAGGCACATAAAATTCGCCAGCACAAATATTTTTTCTCTTCAAGAAAAAATCATTCGCCACATATATTATAATGTGTTTACTTCAAAAGAAAAAAATTCACCTCACACAATATATATTTTCCCTACATTAATGTATTATTTGCCGTAATTTTATGGAATTTTCATTGGGTAGGGAAAAAATCGCCTTCGCCTTTATATTATTTTCCTAATTTGGAAAAAAAAAAATTCTATCATCAAGAAAATTTGTCCCCTAAATTAATGTGTGATTCGCTAGGATTTTACACTTTTTCCTAGGAGGGGGTTTCTTGAAGTTATGCCTGCTAGAGACCTCTATAGCATAGTCTAATGAAATATATATGTCTTTGGGAATCTCAGTGCACGAGTAATGTCTATTTTATAATGTGACATGTAGCATAAAATTTTTACTAAAAACACTCATATAAAGGACATGAATCAGATCTTCTACAACATAGCATCAAAGAAAGCAGACTAATAGAAAAACATAAAAAATACGCTCTTCTCTTATAACCTCATCTCTCTCTGATTCTTCAAATTATGGAGAAAAATAAATATCAAGGAGCTAGCATCATGCATACCATTTATAAAAATTATCAAAGGGAAATAATAGTAAATGATAACTAATATATATTCAACTACTAAAAATTATAATATTATTATATATACACAAATCACAACCTTAATATAAAATGAGCCAAACCAAGTTCAAGATACATAATAGACTATAGAGATTAAAATACAAGTTAAACAATGTCAATTCAAAACTAGCATGTTCATAAGTTATGACAAATAATGTCTCCTTCCAAATCCCTAAATAAATAAATAAATTGTCAACATCTAACCATTCTACCCAATGTTAAATATAACAACAATAGTTGTAACCTTCTAAGACAAAAGGAATATAAAACTTATTGTGAGCGCTTTATTAGAGTTGCAACAAATGTGTTAAAAGAAATAATATAATGAAAACCCCAAATAGAAAGAAACACTCAACATGTCAAGAAATGATGAAGGAAGTTAACAAATAATATAATGGAATAACAAGAGTTATGATAAAATGTCTATTAGATATTTGGATGTGCTCCAAGTGATGGATTGGTTTAGTATGTAGATGCTCTAAGATTAGAGGTTACTTAATTGGATAACATATATCTTAAAGGATGATTCTCCAAATCTTAAATGCAAGAAATAAATAAGTCCTAATTAAAATTATTTTATTATAGACTTTATAAATCCATTTTAAATACATTTTAAACTGTGTTTCTAAATTAATAATAATGTTTTAAAAAGGATCTAATGATTAGAGCTATGATAGGGAAATATGAAGATCTTTGCATATTTTTCCTGATAAGATCGAAATACTTGCATGTGATTCTTCCACAACATTTTAAATTGTCCAACTTTGATTTTCAAAGAATACAAACTTTGAAGAGGTATCAATGAAGGAATTCCTTCATTTCTATGTAGAATTACCCTCAAACTCAAGCCATAGTAAGGAATCTAACATCTCAACACAAATTTATGATCGACTTTAGAAGAATGTAACTCAAGAATTCATGGAAACATAAAAATGGAATAGAAATACATGACATTGGATTTGGTGAGGATATTTCTAAAAAAATCTAATTCCTACATATGGTTAAGTGCACAAAGATGGGGGACCAAAAGATGCCAATTTTTTTTTGGTGGACCCCAATTACATTAATGTTTCCTAGGACACATTAACAACCCTTACGACCCCTAAAATATAGAGAGAGGGATTCTAGAGGATACTAAGGGGTCATAACGGGTCCTAGAACACATAAATGTGTCCTTGGACCCTTTATGACCCCTTACCATACAATAATGAATGGTAAGGGGTTGTAAGGGGACTTAAGGGGTCGTACAACACATTAATGTGTTCTAGGAGCCCATATAAATAGTTAGGATCCCTTACTATACATATTAGTGGTCCTAAAGGGGTCCTAAAAGGTCATAAGGGGTCTTAGGACACATTAATGTGTCTTAGGAGCCCTTAACAACCCTTACGACCCCTAAGATGTAGGGAAAGGGGTCCTAGATGGTTGTAAGGGATCATAAGGTGTCCTAAGACACTTTAATATATATTAGGACCCAGTATGACCCCTTAGGATTTCTTACCATACATCTTAGGGGTTATCAAAGGTTTTAAGGGGTCAATAAGGGGTCCTATGACACATTAATGTGTCTTAGGAACCCTTAAGACCCCTTACAACCCCTTATGACCCCTTTACCATTCATTAGTGTATGGTAAGAAGTCCTAAGTGGTAAGGGGTCTAAGGGGTCCTAAGACACATTAATGTGTCTAAGGACCCCTTAACAACCCTTACAACCGCTAAGATGTAGAGAGAGGGGTCTTAAAGGGTCCTAAGTGGTCATAAGGGGTCCTAGGACACATTAATGTGTCTTAGGACCCCTTAAGATGTTTAAAACCCCTTAGGACCAATTACAATTTGTTATTTTATGCTAAGGCGTCATAAGGGGTCCTAGGAAAAATTAATGTTTCCTAGGACCCATTAATAATCCTTACGAACCCTAAGATGTAGAGAGATGGATTCTTGAGGGTTGTAAGAGGTGCTACGACACATTAATGTGTCCTAGGACCCCTCATGACCTCTTAGGACCCCTTACCATACATAATAGATGAAGATCTTGATTTAGTGTTAATTGGTACAGGTTTGATGACAGTAGGATCAATTATTGTGTTGTCGTGATGTCAACTTGGTGTTGTATTTGTTGTCAATGTTCCTGATGTGCTGCTAAGTATTTGTGCAGATGAATTCTATGTTGTAGTAGGAATTCGAGTGTGTGATCATTTTTGGAGAATCATGGATTTCTCTTGATTCATTCTATATGATTGCATATGCTGGAAACAAAAATGGAGCAAGTTATGACCAATTGAAGAGCAACAGAGCAGATAGAAGAACAAACAATGAATGATTTGATTGTTCTATCAAATCAGTATGGATCCAAGTGTTGTGGTCATGATATGGTTATCTTTACTAGGATATGATATTGATACTATGATCGCTATAGGATTTGAGTATTGCAGGGCATCGTTTTAGTCGACAAAAGATCACTTTGTGCTTGATAGCAAAATATTTGAACTGGTTTGAGCAGTTGGTGTTAGATCAGTTAGTGGTGGTGATGTGATTAGTTGTGGTGGATGTTTTAATGATCCAGATGTCAAGGTGACGTGGTATGATTTATTTTTAATTTTTTTCCTCTATTTCATTGTTCAAGGTGATCAGATCTATCAAGTTTTGGAAGCATGTTGTGAAAGTCAAATAAAGTTTGACTGTTCTTGTTTTAAATTGATGTGCGATGAATTTCTTGTTGGCCTTTGATGAAGATGATCTGAGTTTTGATCATGTTTATGCATTTTTGTGTTTTCATTTCTAGAAACATGATCTCTGGAGGTATGAGATCAGATTTACTGATGGTGATGAAGGATCAATTGATGAAATGACTAAGTGTTCAGTCAACCGAGAAGAAGGTAGTATGCAAGGAATAGCCAACCAGATTTGGATTTAGAGATCAATTTGAGGTGTGAAATCATGCATTTAGCATGTACAAAGGAATATAAAGATACATCTACAATCACATCAGTTAGTTTGAAGAATTGAGAAAGTTATTGATGATTTAAGTGACACTGGCAGAAGAACATAGGACAGGCAGAGTCTATCAAGTAAGATTAGCTAACTGGTCACTTTAATGTTAGTAAATGATTATTTATGACTTGTTTATGTTGGAATTATATTGGAATGATGTACTGAGAGGGGAAGGGTGATTCAGTACCTCTAAAACTTTCCTTTGGTTAGGCCATTAACCCTTAATCATCAGTTTGTAAATTATCTTATCTAACTATTCATCTTTCTTTATGTATATGCAATCATATCATAAGTTCTTTAATATGTAACCATAAAAGAAACATTCATGAAAATAGATAACACATAACACAAGATATGATATCACAGAAAACTCCTGTTAGGAAGTAAAAACTGTGGTGGGGATTGTTACCCACAAGACTTCACTATCTGCAGATAAGAAGGGGTCGGTTAAGGCTTTACAATTGGTCACTTCTAATGACCTACCCTATTAGGAGTATTACAGTGGAGACCTTTTAGGATCTACTTTGTTTAAAGCTTTAGAAACACTATTAAGAGATTCAGAAAGAACGGTTAAGTCCACCATCTACAAAAGGATTTTAGATGTGATGCACTTGTTAGAATGCAACTACATAAGTCTTTGATCTGATGATGTATGCAATCTCTAATTGCTGATAACAGATCCAGTAAAGCTTCCTATGTATAAGTAATCATCCTTCCATGATTTAATAATACCTTTGTCTACTCGTTGGTAGCCTCTATGTGTTCTTTACAACTGATGTGATCTGTTTCTGAACTTTGCATGAATTCTGCCTTCTGCTCCTTAGATGCTCTTCATGGCTATCAACAACAATGAATTCATAACTCACAATTGACTTGAACATCTATTTATACTAGGTTTTGGATGAATTCTTGATTCACGCTTTGCAAGTTTTCTCTAGATCCAAGGTTTACAACTTGACTTTGATCTTTAGTTAGATATGTTTTAGATCCGTTAGGATGCTTTAAAACATTTACATAAAGCTTGCTTGACCCTCAAGTTATGATTTAAAACAAATTAAAACTCTATAAATAGAATTAAAATGCTTTAACTAATGTGTAAAACTCAGATCCACTTTTTGCGGGTTCTCTAACTGACTGTCAGTTCTGATTGTCTATTTTCTTTGTTGTCAGTGTTCCTTTCTTGAACTGGTCATTGAGTATGCCTTTTTTTTTCTCTGTTGGTTTTGTTCTCAAAACTTGTATCATTGGTGATGATCTCCATGTTATGTAATTGACCTGTCGGTGATGTCCTATTCACTTCATCGGTGCAACACTTGTCAGTGTTCGTCGGTCAATTCCATACTTGGCATTTTTCATGACCTTTGTGTTCTGTCGAGTATGCTCGTTGTTTTTTGGTAATGCTTCTAGTCTACCGGTAATGCTTATACCGATGATCTCTGTCAATGTTTTTCACTAAGTGTACTAATGGAAAAATTAATGACATCAATCTCCCCCTTTGACATTAGTATCAAAAACATTGATATGTGCAACATACTGAATGTATTAGTATGTACACCTATGTATACTCCTTCCTTAGTCATTTTAATGACTCCCCCCATGTATATGCTAGTAAGTGTAAGTATATATACATATCCTTATGTATTTTTCTTTTCCCCTTTTTTTGATATATATTGTACATAACTATCTTTGTATATATCTGTTCCTTTTGTACATACAGTATACATTTCCTTTCTATTCCTCTTTTTTTTATTCTAAAGGCAAAGGTACTTATAGCTTGTCAAAAAGGTGGGAATGTGAGGACTTGATCTCCTCCATCATATTTTCCCATTTCTCCTTTAGCATTTATAGAGTAATGTGCTCCAGTGATATCCGTACATGTATATCATAGATGTTGTCTACTACAGACATCTCGGGGGTTACAATAAGGTTTCTTGCATCAGAAATATGCTACTATAGAATAGTAAGATTAGGTAGAATGTGTGCCTGTAGTTCTGTAATCTCACCTCTTAGTTGTGTTTCAGAATCCCATATTTTTTGCCTTAGCTTGTTAGCCTCAATGACCT
The DNA here is from genome assembly GCA_018584345.1 of Thuja plicata. Lineage (NCBI taxonomy): Eukaryota > Viridiplantae > Streptophyta > Pinopsida > Cupressales > Cupressaceae > Thuja > Thuja plicata. Next base: position 64,350 of record MU226200.1, read on the forward strand.
TGTCATGATGTGCCTTGATACTATCTGCATTTGAGGTTAGGCTTTGTGTACTTGCTGTGACATTTGAATCTATCTCTGCTTTCTTGTCACTAGTTCCTTTTGTAAAGTTTTCAAGCATGCACATCTTTTGAACTAAGGTAATTTCTTTAGCAATAATTGGCTCTAATTGATCAGTTAGTTCAGAGAGCTTTACCTTGTTCAGTGCCACTTCTTGGCTGATTTTATCAATTAATTTGTATTGATACTTCTTTTCTGCTTGTTCTTCCATAGCTTGTTCGACATCTATATTTGCTTTGTGATTGCGTCAGTAAGAACAACAATTTGTTCCTTGACTGTAGCATTTGCTTCAAGTTTTACCTCAGGAACAAGTTGTTGGAGAACATCTCTTGCCTTGTCAAGTGTCATTGTTCCGTTGAGTTCTTGTTTCATTTTCTTTTGAATGGCTTTTCTTTGACACAACACTCCAAACTCTTGAAGTTTATCTCTGTCCAAAGTGGTAATATCCCAGTTTGGAACTTCTATTACTTCATCCAGTGTAACAGCCAAGATGTCTTTCTTTATTGTTTTCTTCTTCTTCTTCTTTGGATGGGTGGAAGATTGATGTACTACCATCTGTAAAGCATGAGATTGGGTTGACTTGGTAGGTGAGGGTTGATAAGATGAGGCATCCTTTTGTATCTGTTCTAAGTCCACCAGCTGGTTTGGTGAAGACGTCTCCTCATTTGCCTTGGGTGTATCAACAGATATATCTTCTTTGAGTTTTGTGCCTTCATCCAACTTGAATCCTTCACTTTTATCTTTTTCTTCAACCTTTCTCAATGTATCATCAGTTTTTTTTTCTGCCTCTTTGTTTTGATCGTTTGACACTTCTTGTTGGTTGTCGATTGCATCCTTCATTTTTGTATCTATTTGAGTGTTGGATACAACTTTGGTTTCATCTGTATCCATATCCTTTGGTATATTATCATCTTTCTTAGATGATTTGTCCTGACTTGACTAAATATCAATAACATCTATTAATATATTCATATTTGTTGGTGTATTGATTGTTGCAGTGTCAATAGTTGTATCCTATCCGTCGGTATTGCACTTTGCAATATTTATGTATTCATCTTTTTGAAATTCTACTATAGGGTCTTGTCCTATGGTGGTATTGATAATGTTGTCTAACCATGACTCATCATTTATATCATCAGTTAAGTTACCTTTTATTGACAATTCTTCTTTGGTAACTACTTCGTGCTCTAAACTAATGTGTATTGGAATTTTTGGTACTTGATTATCTTGACCATCTTTTGGCCATTCTTCATCTATAATATCAATCTATTTCTGGCCTTTTATTTGGACTTCTTCACTATCTAACTCAGTTGTTGAGTTATCTCTCTGATTGGCGATTTCCTTCTCATAACTGCTCTACTCATCAGGATTGAGTATTTTGTTCCATGTATCATGGGTTTCTTGTTCTAGCTCTATAAGATTTTCTTCAAGAAACTTATAAGCTCTCATCTTGGGTGAGAAAATTTTCACATATTTCTCCATGATTTCATTGATTTCTTCTCTTTTTGATTCATGAGGCATAAGAGAAACAGTACTTGTTCTCTTATCCTTTTCTCCTCATGAAGTGCAAAAGTGAATCTAGAAGATATTCTAATTAATATTTCTTGTGGAACATCACATGTAGTGAATTGTAGTGGGATATAATAGTGTCTGCACATCTTAGAAATAAGTGCATCTTTAATCTTATTCTGTTCTACAGAATCCCATCTTAACCATTTCCTAATCTTAGGATGTCCAAGAGATGCAGCTTCAGAATTATACTTACATATTTCATCAATGTCTTCAGTGGGTGATGTAACCTTTGCTGTTTCCTTTGCTTGTTTAGAAGTGTCAGGTTCATCCATGGCTGAGTCCTCTAAATCCTCATTTGTTTGAACAAATTTCCTCCTTTTGGCTAGTGCCCTGACTGGTTGTTTTGCCTTTTGTGTGTCAGGTTTCCTCTTATACACCTTTCCTTTTACCATGGGAGAAGGAGTTGCATCCTTTGCTGTTTGACTCCTTGTTCTAGACTTCTTAGGTGGTGGAGGAGGTGGTGAATTAGACTTCTCTTCCTCTGATTCATTTTTCTCTATTGTATCACTGATGGGAAGTTGGTCCTTAGTGAGTTCCTCCTTACCTTCTTGTTTCTCTTCACCTTCTCTTTCTTCTTCTCCTTCAAAAATATATTCAAGTTCTTTTTCAAGTTTCTCACCATTCTTTTTGACTATTTTACAGCCTTCTTGACAACAAGATTTGTTTTAATCTTTTGTTTGGCCTCTTCATAGGTACCAAATCTTAGTTTCTTGTTGTCTACTGGTTCATTTAATAGTGCCTTAATGCATTCATTGGCTAATCCTACTTTGATTTCATATTCCAATTTTGAGAGCCATGATTTCCTTTGTACTACTGCTTGGATGTATGTGAAATTAGTATCTACCATGAAACATATGTCTTCTCGGTGTTCCTCTATCAGAGTTTCAGGAATTCTAGTTCTGGCTCACAACATTTCCTTAATGGTTTTGAAATATTCATGCATAACATTATCAAAATCTGTTCCTAGTGATTATATGAATTCACCTATCTGAATGGTTATGGGTCTGCTTGTGTCCCATACAACTTTTCCAATGGAAGGAAAGTATTATTCAAAGTAAAAGAATATGCACATTATGAGGGAACCAAACTTACAAGTGTTTGTCCTTGAAGACCTTATTGTGCACATGTTCTCCTCCATTTGATGTAACAAGATCTTTGCAAGATCCATCTTCTTTCCCTATTTGATAATCTTGTATGTTGTGCTCATAGCAGTACTAGATATGCTATTCATACATATTTCTTGGAAGATCTTATATCCAACAACAAATGCTCCAAACTTCAGCTCTACGTTGGTAATGGTGTTGACCTTTAGTGCTCTTTTATCTGATTGAGCACCAGTCAGTTTTTCCACTTCTGCCAGAGATGGGTGCTTGTGAGCCTATGGTTAATCAGTTGTGGGATAACCAGTGACCGTGTGAATAACATCCTTTGTTATTTCCTTAGGCTTGTTTAGCCATAGAGTCTTGTTGTGAACTCTGCTAAGAACAATCTTTATCCATTCTGTTTTGAAGACCTTGGGAAAATGAAGTGCATTTGTGAGTCCCTTTACTTCCAAGTGTTTGTGCTCTTCTTTGAGCTTTCTAGCATCATCACATAGTTCCCTTTAGGCATTATCTAGGTCTAGATCTCCTATTTTTGAGATCTTATAGTGAATATAGGACCTTACGTCCTCTACCAGTAAAACCCTAGGTGGGATTTTAGAGAATGCTCCAGAATTGTTAGGTTGTGAAGCTATTTTAGGGTGTAACTTGTACTTAGGTTCAGTACACGAACCTCTGCTGACAAGCTTGAAGGATTTCTTCCTATCATACTTATTTTTCTCAACTTTAGAATTTGACGCCATCTTGGTTGCAAAAATTTAGGGCTTTTAAAAAAAAGTGCAGTCGGTGAGTGTTATTACTTACGGATTCTCTATGGTTGCCTATGAATGTGAATGCTTTGTGTCAAATTGATTTCTGCTAGGTTGCTTTCCAAATTTCTCTTAAATCACTCTGGTCTGCTCTACTCTACTCAAAAATTGCAGGTGCAAAAATGAGTTTACCCATAAGGCTTGTATAACCTTTTTTTGCCCTAAGTTGTCATTAATGCTTACCAACTCATTAGTTTATGAAGATTGATTTTGTCGGTAGAGACATTCATAACATCTTTGGTGTCTATGCAAAGCATTAGGGTTGCTAGCGGTTTTGGAGACTTCACTGATGATAGTCAGTGAGTTACGAAGATAGCTTTTGTAAATTCAATCGTTCACCGATATCTGTCGGTTTACACTTAGCTTGTGTAATGACCGATACATTCCGGTAAGTAGTGCTAAATTTTCTGTGTGTGTTCATCGATGTAAAAGTGTGCCCAATAACTGATGGTTTCTTTTCAATAGTTTAGCAAATAACAATATATTGCATCTTTATTCATGCTAATATTACAATATGAACCATGTGTGATGGAACCGATGTATAATGTAACTTGTCATAATGCAGTTCCATACTTACTTGTGCAATCTAGTTGGATGTAGTGATGTCACCAGATCCATTGGCTGAGGTGTCACCATTTACATTGCTTGTTCCAGCACCTTCAGTGTTTGTGGCTTTTACCCATATCTTTTTTATCATTCTTTTGATGTCATCAATGGTATTTCCATTGGGATGTTTACTTGTGTCTTTCAGTCGGTCTTTGCAATATTTTATCACATGTCCAACCTTATGACAATGTAAACATGCCATACCTAGATTGGTCCAACCTCTTGACCTTCTGGTCCACTTTCTCATACAATTGGCATAAATATGACCATACCTTCCACATGTTGTGCAGTTTACCCATGTGTTATAGTCCCAAACATATGAGTTACCTACTCTTGTAGGTTTGTAGCTTTTATCAGTTTCCTTTGGTGTCCATGCCTTGTTGTTCTTTTTCCTGTTAGGGATTTTTCTTGCATGAACTATACTGCTTGAAACATTTATTTGAATCTTGTTACCTCTTAATCCTGATTCATAGTTCAGAGACAAGAAAAGCCTAATTGCTAAGACTAAACAATATCCTTCTTCATTTTTGAGCTCCACAGATGCTCAGGCAGGTTTTACCTTATAAGATGACTGATAACACAGTATTTGTTAATGTGGACACTAATTTGTCATGTATCTCTATTGAACCAACTAATAAAATACCTTGCAACTAACCAAACATGATCAAATACAAGATATAACCATATAAACCATGATCTTTCATATGACAGAAAACCAGTGATATAAGGATTTCAATCCTTCTTCCTTTTCTTTGTAGGAGGGTTAACCTAATAGATTCTCTCTTTAAGGAATCAATAACATAGACAGTGTCCTGCTGACAGAAGTCCTTTACGAGTTC
>MU226200.1:75729-106113 GCA_018584345.1 Thuja plicata
GCCCATTCATCTTGCATGTAGGACAGTACTTGTCCATATAGGTTTTTCTCTTTAGATTTGTCACTTTGGATCTGCACTCATGTGCCTTGTGTCCTTTCTTTTGACATTTATAACAATTACCAATAAAGGTAGATTGTGCTTGAGAAATACCTTTTATTTTGCTTCTGCAAATGTTTGATGTGTGGCCTGGTTTTCCATAGTGATTGCATGATAGCTTCTTGGATCTTGGAGTTTGAAAGCATTCCTCTTATCTGGTTGATTAGAAGATTCACCATTCTCGTAGTACCCTAATCCTATGTAGTTGTTGACTCTTCACTATCCATCAAGAAAATCATCCATCCTTTTGTTACTATCTTCAGCCTTTTTGATCAATTCGTTGTGTTGATTTTGGACTTTGATTTCATGCTTCAATTTCTCATTCTCTTCTCTTAGCTCACCAATGATCTGTATTCTTTCAATGAGTTATGCATTTAATCTATTTTCTTCTTGACTCATAAGAATAATCTGGTTGGTAACCTCATGGTGATGCTCAATAAGTCTTTGAATCTCTGATTCTTTTTCTTGTAGCTTCTCTGTAATTTTCCTCCTATCATCAATGGCTAGTGTTCTTTTATTTTCATCTTTTCTTACATCATTCATGACATAAATCATTTTCACCATTTGAGTCTCTTGACCAATTTTCAGCATCTTGATTTTATCTGTCAGATGTAGATTGACCTCTTGTAGACTTGTAATTTCTTCTACTGATGCATCTAAAGCTTTGCTCATTGATGACTATGTTGTCTCAAAGTAATCTTATATTTTCAATTCTTTGTAGTCTTTCTCATTCAGCCTGGTTTCCATAATCTTTCTTTCATCAAGAAGTTTTCTTAATTTGATTCTCACCTCTTTATACTGCTCATAGTTTATTTGCATCTATAACTGCTCATTCTCAATAGTCATGTTCAATCTGTAATTTTCCATTGCTCTGATCTTTTCTCTCAAGTCTTTAAGCTTTTCAAGAAAGAGACTTAGCTCTGATAAAAATTGTTTGAATTATATTGGAACGATGTACTGGGAGGGGAGGGGTGAATCAGTACCTCTAAAACTTTTCTTTGGTTAGGCCATTAACCCTTAGTCATCAGTTTGTAAATTATCTTATCTAACTGTTCATCTTTCTTTATGTATATGCAATCATATCATAATTTATTTAATATGTAACCATAAAAGAAACATTCATGAAAATAGATAACACATAACACAAGATATGATATTGCAGAAAACTCCTGTTAGGAAGTAAAAACTATGGTGGGGATTGTTACCCACAAGAATTCATTATCTACAGATAAGAAGAGCCGATTAAGGCTTTAAAATTGGTCACTTCTGATGACCTACCATTTTAGGAGTATTACAGTGGAGACCTATTAGGATCTACTTCATTTGAAGCTTTACCAACACTGTTAAGTGTGCACTCTATTAATAGATTTGAAAAGAATGGTTAAGTCCACCTTCTACAAAAGGATTTTAGATGTGATGCACTCGTTAGAATGCAACTACATAAGTCTTTGATCTGATGATGTATGTGTTGACTAGGTTTTACTGACCGGGTCCGCCAACAGTCATAAGTTGTCACCGGGTTCCAGGAATCCCGGCCAAATCCACCTACAAAGGTTGTCCGGGGAAGATAAATTCTCTGGGCCTTCAAGCACCTGGGTGTCGGGTCATGAAGATGCGGGGCTCAGTTGGGAGAAGTGACTATTTTTGAGGGGGATAGCTGGTTTCTTCAACTCATTACCTCCAAAGATTCAATATAGTAAGGTTTCCCCTGGCATTCTACACTTAGCAAATAAAATGAAAAAGGTCCCACAGGGTTAGAAATATTTCATCTAACTATAGTCATGTTGAAATGTCTAGAACATCAATAATAATCTGATAGACTATACTAAATACCAAAGAAATACATAACCATCAGCGAGCATTTTATCAGTAGCGGGAGTTTAGAGGTCGTTAATCTTCTTTAACATATCAGAGTAGAAGACATAAAGAATATTAAAACATGAAATACCATTAACTTAGAAGCAGGAATGCCAACAACATCATTACCAAGAATTCTTCCTTCTTTATTAATGTTCCTTCCAGCAAGCATTGGTGCATGATACAATGGTGGCTCTAGGGGAGCATTCGGCTATATAAAACCAGAACAATGGAGCATTAAGCTCTACAACTTAAAATGATGAATTACTTTGCTATTTCTATGGACAACAAAATCATCAATTTTGCTGACCCTTGGAAATGGGCCGGTTTGGCTATTTATACAACTCTTCTAACCCTAACCCTATTTTACATCATGTTTTAATAAAATACAATATCCCAGGGCCGGTACTACTTGTGCCACCCTAAAAAAGACCTGGAGACAGAATAGGTCTGCCATGTCAGAAGAATAATACGAGAATATATAGTGGAAGAATCAACCTTGAGGAGAGAGCCAAAAAGAAGAAAGAAGAAAGCAGGTCCCTCGGGGATCGAGGCTACATGCCTCATAAATGGGAAATGCGGTGCCCTGTCTCCAATGGCTAGGTGTACCCTTGAGCGGCGCCTCAAGAAGACCACCCTGTCAGAAACCAACCGCTGAGCCGATGCCTCCTTGCTGTGGCCAACCACTTTCTGATAGCCTTTATTAACCGCTTGTGAAAGTGACCGGTCGGCCTCGGAGACCGGGACACGGATAACTTTGAAAGATTACAAAACTTTGGATCTAGAACTCCAGGATCTAGGAACTTACGTCCCAAAGAATAAAGAATACTCAATGTTTGAGTTTTTTCCCGGCCTCCAGAGAAAGCTCAAGGTTGCTTGTTATCATTGAAAGCCTGGAGGAGGTGGGAAATGCCATCCTCATCTATCTCTTTCAGGCTAGCCCTTCAGTATTTGGAAACTTCAACTTGTTCCCCTAGGTCTGGAACATTTTCTTTAAATTCATTTGCCATTCTCACCGCGTCGTGTCCACTAAGTATCATACAGGTTAATTTTTCCATATGGGCCCCATCTATCCCTTCTAGAGATTGATACCGGGACTTCATTATTTCAGCAAAACTTGCCAAAACTAAATCTTCGGGGGTACATGTATCTGTGCTAAGGGGATCAGCCCCGAAAGTCATTATCACAAAAGACTTGTATAAATTGGAAGAATATTTTACAGCATTTACTTTATCTTGCAAGGACCCTACAAGTTTCTTGATTACCTCCAATGTGAGGTCAAGTCTAGAGTGCTGGGTTCTCACAAAATCAAATGATTCATCACCCAGAATTTCAGATTCAGAAATCATATCCTCTCCCAAGGTAAGAAGCTCTTCGAGCTCCACCTTCCATGCTTGGTAATTCTCAGCGTCACCCTCCCATAGCTCAATAAGAGTTTTCACTTGATGAATGACCTACCAGGCTGTATATAAATCTGGGAGGGTGGACACCAGGAAATGCCAGGTGTTTCCTATTTGCAGGGTGACCCACTCGTCCACTGCTTGGCCTTTCCTTTTCATTACTCATAGGGAGTCTATGTCGCTTTGCGGTAGATCTTTTGAGGTGGAGGCATCCGGAGGAGCAACATTGATGTGTCAAGCCAGCTTAGTGAGAAACCCCATAAGGTTTGCTTTCTTTTCCTTTTCAGCTTTGAGCCTCTGGGCCTCTTTCTCATATTGGGCTTCCACTGCCCTTGCTGCCTCCTTCAGCAAGTCTACCTCACCTTGCTTTCCCCTTTTACCTAGTGATACCTCTGCAACATTATAGTCTCTGGGGTCCACGGTTGCTTCATCGGCGTCTGGGGGAGGTGTTGCCACAACGACAACTGTTTCTCCACCCGGCCCAGTTCGAAGGGTATGAACTTTCCAGGCTTTCTTGGCCTTTGGAGGGGCCTAAACTTGGGCCATCATTTCAGCCAGGGAGAGAGGAGTCACTGGAGCGGACTGAGCTTTTCTTTTCTTGCTCTCTATCAGCCATTGAGGTGGTAGAGGTGGCCTTCCTACCAGAATTTATTCTCTTAATTTTTCCCTAGTGTCCTGCGATTGTTGCTCCTCAACAACGTGGACCTCATCCATTCCTCTCCCTGCCTCAACTTATTTTGCAGCGACATTTTCTTCAACCTCCATCTCCTCAGCCTTGTCCTATATGTCTATCATTAGGTCTGGACTCTAGTAGGCTTCCTTGGGGATTTCTTCTTTGAGCTGCTCTTATTCTTTTCGTTCTTCTTCTGCCAGAGCCTCTTCCTCTGTTGGCACCTCTTTCGGAAGTAGGGGAGGTGTTGGGTCAAGATTTAGAGTTTGGGCCATTGTGATCACTTGCCCAAAGGTTTCTCCCGGGAGTGGCCCTTGGAACGTGGCGGCTGGGGTTATGGTTACTCCTGAAGGTCCGATTCCCCTAGCAGATGCCATTTGTTCACCTTATTTTTGTTGGTCCACTCCCAAACCTTGCATCGCTTGGGCCCCTGAGGTAATCTCTGGTTCTGGCTCTTTCTCTTCCACCTGCTGCTCTTGTCCCTATGCAGGTTCCTATCTAGTAGCTTTTTGCTCTGCAACCTCTTGTTCTGCCCCCGAGACTTCTGTCCCTGCTTGGGTATTGTCCACTTGAAAATTTCCAAACTCGTTGGTTGCAAACACATCAAATTCTTCCTGTGGAGGGGGACTGGCTGGGACCTCTACAGGCTCTGTTTCCTTCTCCGGTTCCGGGGAACTGGAAGAAAGGATCTCTACTTCTTGGGGTTGGGATGCCTCTGGCTCCGGCTCTGCCTTGGGCTTTTTGCTAAGATTTTTCTTTCTCTGGGTAACCAGAGGTGGGCCCGCATCTCTTATTGCCATCGCTTCTAGGGGATCCACCCCCGTCACCTTCACCATTAAGGCTGCTAATGATGGGGAGGAGGGGGGATGAAGTGGTCTGGCCATGAGTGGTGGAGTGGCCAGCCATGTTATTAATTGCTCCCTCATTTGCTGGGAGGCTGCCACCGATTGTTTTATTTGCTCTGCGATGGGGACTTCTTGCACAGAAGGGGTCATGTCTATTCTTTTTCCCTTGTCTGCTCCTTGCAAATAAGTACCGGCTCCCGGTTTCAATTTAGGTACCAGGCATGGATTTAACTTTGGCGCCGGTTGGGCTTCTCGGCGGGTACTCCCGGGGCACACCTTCTTAAAATAGGCATGGCTTCTCTCGACCACTTCTCGATTGAAGTCTTCAATAGTGGGCCCTTCCTGGGCTGCCCAGTTTATTGGTGCAAGAGCCTTTTTATTGATCCCCTTTACTTTGTACTAGGGATCTTCAGTGGGGGCGGCATCTGAGAAGTCCGCTGGGAATTTTTGAAGCTTCAATTTCTGCATCATGTCGACTGTCATTCTGACATAGTGCCTGCTCCGCACCTCCACATCATCTTGGAAATCTACCCAGAAGTCCTCCATGTGTATACGATGGGGCTCTGAAGCCCGGGGCAGCGCTGCTGCTATCTTGCCATGCGGATCAAAGTTTTTCTGTGTCAGATAAAATTCCTGTAAGTTGTAACTTTTCAGCTCATTGTTCGCCTCCTTTGTGGCAGCCAGACTGCATGTGTAATTCCCACAGGTGATTGGGAATGGGATGTTGGGGATCTTCTTGAGGGCAAAGAGGGCATGTAGCTCCATCATTTGCCTGCAGTACTCCAACAGCACGATCTTGTCTCCACAATGTTTGGGCAACAAGTAGGGTTTCCCAGAGAAGCCGGTGACCCTAATGTATGTGTGCTGTTAAAATTGAATATAATAATATCCCTAACTATGGACCAAGTTCATTGTCTCTAAGGACAGGTAGTATCCAGCATCCTGGGTGGGTGTAAGTAGGTGATAGTAAACAAAAGCGTCGTTTACCCGACAAAAATTGGGGAAGCTGGCCTCCTATTGAACTTGTGGGAAATGGTCACACAATGCTTTTTGTCTTGGGCCAATCTCGAGCACGCAGTTAGTAAGTAGGCCGTGGGAATGGGGCCTCTACTGTGCTAGAGCCTAGAAAATATAAGAAGACATGTAGAACTTTTTCTTCCTGTTCAGCTGCTGGAACTGGGAGTCGACATGGTTGGCGATTATTGTGGCCCAATCAAAGTATTCTCCCTTGGTGTATATACCGAGGAGGAAATAGTACATCCATTTGAAAAATTCTTGGGCGAAGGGTTGCCAAAAGGCCCGTGCTAATACTATCATCCCCATCTGGATGCTCTCCTTGAATTCAGAGCAGGGAATCTCTATCTTCATTCTCTTTGGGTCCCTCTTTGGGGCCTTAAGCCAATGGGTATTCATGTATACCCAGGCAACATCTTCCAATTGTGTAAAATGGGTCAGGGCATCAGTCCTTGTAACCACTGTGGCCCTATCAAATTATGGGATTCCCAGGCTTGCCTGAAATGTGACTGGGTCGATGGACACCAGTGGAGTGGGGTATCCTGTGGGCTCTGCGGCCATGAGCATTATGGCCCAAATTGAAGAATTTTAGTTGGTTTCCACTGTTAGGATAAGCTCCAGAGACTACACGGAGCATGGGAAGTAAGCCACTCAGAGGATTCCAGAGTTCCCAAGGTTGATTGCCAATTGATCTCCAGCCTGTCGCTGGATGTGCATTATTTTTACCAAGGCCTGCATCTCCGGCCATGTTCTGATGCTGGTGTCAGTTATCAGCTTAACCTTGGACTCAATCTTTGAGCCCGTGATTACATTTTCTTGTACAAATTTCATAGTCAGGGGCAGCTTCTCCAGGGCGCTCTCCATCTTAGATTTTACTACTGCCCTGGTCTCTGCTGCGGAAGGTAGCTCTGGACTTCTGGGTGGAGATGATGTCGATGCTTCAGACATGTTTGGAAGATGAACCTGCAAGGCAAAGCGACCGTCAGAACATATTTATCAAAATAATTATTTCAGGGTCCGGAGATCTTACCACCACGATGCTCGCTTTTCCTGAAATGTTAGTTTCATTCAAGAATGACCGAAAAGCAAAATACATTGTAAACTTTAGGTTTTTATTAAACATCTGGGTCTGAGGATTTTTATCACACTTGGTAGAGACACGGGATGGGTGATGGTAGGAGATCCAAAGCCCAGAGAAATGAATGTTGGTGAGGACGTGTAAAAAGGTAAGTCATCAAGCCCACGTGGGTGCCACGTGCGTAGGTATTAAATGGAAGTTATAGCGATGACGGTGGAGCCAACTGTCCGAATGCGCAAAAAGTGAAGGCCACTTAGCTAGAATTGATTATGGACATGGGACATAAATGAGGTTCTGACAGACTTCATGGCGGAGAGAGAAATTTGCCTGTTTGAAACTGGCCGAGAGCTGAGTTTCAAACAGGTGGTTTTCTATCCTGAAGCGAGTTCATGGGCGGAAAACCTGGAACAAAGGTGACTCGACTAGCTTGTCAAGCCACTTGGAAGGATATACATGGAGCCAAGGGATATATATATATAGAAATAGAGGGATATACAAAGACTATACATAATATACATGCATATACACAAAATATACAATGCAGAACGATGCCCGTGGGAAAACTAGACAAGACAAAGACATATATATATAGTTATCTACACATTTTATAGACAGACCACTTTCTACACAGAGGGCAGACAACCCTCTGGCAGAGTCGACCCACCAACGGGTGGCAGAACCAGAAATAGAAAACCAGATGAAAATGACGATAAGGTAAACAAGGTAATGGAAACCAAACAAAAATAGAAGAGAAAGGAAGGCGGGAATAGGAAAACCAACCTGAGAACGCAGAAGGTGGAGGAAAGGGAAGAGTTACCACAGAAGCTCTGCAACAGCTCAAGTTTTCAAACGGTCAGAATCACCACCACAAAGCACTCGCAACTTCTTGAAAGTGACTGGAAATGTTAAGCGTTGATTATCATAAACTCTCTGCAAATGCTCTGTTAATCACTTTGAAATTGCTCTCTAAATCGCTCTAAGTGCTTAAAGGTTTTAATCATGGTAAATGTGAAAGTGACAGATAATTTCTATTTATACCCGTGGTAAAAAGGTAACCCTCCTCCTTCCGACAGTCTCCAGAAAAGCAAACCTGCGGACTCTGGGCTCGAGGATTCCCTGCGATGATATCCTTAAGAATATCATGGCGAAGAATCCTGAAGTCCAGAGTCTGGTTCCCAATGAAGGACAACCTCTGGGACTGGAGTCCCGGAGGAAAAAAACAAACAAACAAAACACCACACCAGGGAAGAAAACCCCAGACAAAGAAAGCAAAAGGGAAAGAAGGATAAGGCAAAGCCGCAAGCAAAAACAAAAAATGGGGACCCAACATTTTGCACACAAAATGTAGGGACAGGGATGCAGGGCATAACAAATGGCGACTACCTGGGACAAATGCCTTAGTGCATTTGAGAACTATAGAATCTCTAGTTAGCAAAACTGGAACAGGCCGCTTCCCAAAGCGTGTAACAGGCAAAGAGCAACATATCTGAGAGAATCCAACCACATAGGATTCAGTCCGTAGTACTTCATCAGTGGTGTCATGTGTGTTTTTGGAAGAAAATCAAGCTGATGACCTCTGGGAGGAATAGAGAAAAGGCACTAATTACATCAAACTAGTCATCAATTTGTTCATTTCCCCTGGAGACTGGAGTTTCATCCCGCTTTCCTTCTTTCATTATTTTGTTTATTTCTGGGTGGGGAAGGAAGTACTTATTTCACCATTAAGCTTAAGCTTAGCTAATTTTAATGGCTGTACTTCTTTCACCTATCCACCTATATTTAGATGCTTGAAAAGGGGGGAAAAACTCCGAACCCAGAAAGAATTCTTTAAAGTTTTAGACCTGGTTCAATCAATCAGTACAACTAATCTACCCCTAGTGTGTCTAATTACTTGTTCCTTATATTACTGGTGTTCACTGATTTCCAGACTCTCAGAGACAACGCCCAATGGAGATTGCTCAAAATGTGCCATAACCTATGAAGAAACCCCAGAGACCGGGTCGACCACTATGCTAAAAATAGATTCTAAAGTTTACCATGTAGTAGGCATCATACTGGAAACCATAGTTATGCGAAGCATTCTGATTCCTGCAAGACAGAACAAAACGCTGAGACCCAGAAAGAAAACCAAAAATGAAAAAAAAAACAACAAAAAGAGGACTGCCCCAGAGGACAGCCGACAAAGCTATTTACAAGGCAGGGTACCTCGCAACGAGGCACCCGGGAGAAATATTTACAAGCAGGAGGCCTTACACATAATAAAACTTTGGGAAAACTTACCCTACTCGAAGTAGTGTTTGAGAAACTGTCCATTAACGGGCAATGCGATAGGTTCCCTAGTCAGGGTGTTGAGGTGGTAAGTATTTGCCCCGCAGATTTCTGAGATTAGGTATGGTCTAAGCCAAAGCCTTTGGAACTTGGTATGCTTTCCTTTCTTCTCTCAGGCCTTGTCCCACAACAGGACCAGATCCAAAATCTGAAAAGCCTTGTATTGGGCTCTTCTGTCAAACCATCATTTTACCACTGCTTGGTGATGCATGAAATGTTCAAGAGCTACATCTCACTGTTCTTCCATCTGCACCAGATTCAAGAGTCAAACCTCCACAATGCTGTCCCTGTTGCTAAATTCTTGCATAAATTGTAACACTGGGATCTGTAAGTTGACTAGGAATATAGGGTTCTGACCATAAACCAGATGGAATGGGGATGTTCCCAGGGTGGCCTTGACATGAATGCGGTCCGCCCATAGGGGAAATTTCAACTTTTGATGTCAATTTTGAGGATTCTATTCTAACAGACGTTTGATTAATTCAAGTAAATTTTTGTTAGTTGATTTAGTGACGCCATTTCCCTGGGGATAATAATTGCTGGAGAACTTCAAAGTGATCCTTTGATTGTAGGTCCATTCGAGTAACTGTGATAAAGAAAATGATGGACCATTGTCACATACTAAAGCAAAGGGCATCCCAAACTGTGTGATGATATTTTCTTTCAGAAATTTGATAACTACGTCTGCCATGTTTTTTTTGCAAGGTATATCTTCAGACCACCGAGTGCAGTAATCAGTAGCAGTTAGAATGTATCAGTGGTTGGTAGACGAGTTGGGGTTGATTTCCCTGATGAAGTCAAACGCCCATTGGGCAAAGGGTCTAGCCTCGTAGATGGGTTATAAAGGCATAGCTAGGTTACGCTCATGATGCACCGCAGTTTGGCAAGTATGGCATTTCCTAACATGAGTGTAAACATCCTTGAATATACAGGGCCAATAATATCTATCCCAAAGGATCTGATGGGTAATGGTGTCAGCTGAGCCATGTTCGGTTCCAAATTGTCCGTGGAATTCATCAATCACTCTCACAACTTGGTCTCTATCAATGCACCGGAGGTAGACCCCCTCATAGTTTCTGCGATAAAGCGCAGAGTTTTTGATCATGAAGTGAGCGCTTTTCATCTGCAGGGCGCGACATTTGTGGGGAGGTAACCCCTCCGGGCATTTATTGTTTAGTAGCAAGTACACCAAATCGATATACCATGAGTCTTGAGTGATGGACTCCACTGTGTAAGTTTGACATTCTATGTAGGGAGTCTCCTCTGCCATTGCTCAACTTAGTCCCTAGCCCCAGACTATCTTCATGGGCTTCATTTCTAAGTCATACTCCTTGAGGATGGCCATCCATTTCCTCTGTCTCTCGCCCAATTCACTCTACATTAGCAGAGACTTGACGGCCTGGTCCAGAATGATGGCATGCACCTTGATCTAGAGAATATAATGCCAGAATTTCTTCATAGCGCGAACAAGAGTAAAGACCTGCTTTTCTAGTGATGAATATCAGACTTCGGTGTTCTTAAAGGGGGAGCTCATAAAATCTATTGGTTTCTCTTCCCCTTCAACCTTCTGGGTCAATACTGCTGCGACAGAATGCGGCAAAGAAAAAGAGTAAATATAAAATGGAAGGGAATAGTCTGAACTAGCTTGGATAGGTGCTTCTGTTATCGTCTATTTGATCTAGGCAAATGCCCGCTTTGCTTTAGGACTCCACTCAATCTTGGTATCCTTCTTCATCATCTCGTTGAGTGGTTTAACTATTTATGCGAATCTCATGATAAACCGCTGCACGAAGTTGATCTTTCCGAAGAAGGATTGCATCTTTTTCTTACTGCCAGGCATTTGTAAATTTAGAAATACTTTGACTCTGTCAGGATCTATGGATATACCCTCCTTAGAGACAATATGCCTAAGCAACTTCCCCTCAGTGACCTCGAATATGCACTTCTTAGGGTTGAGGGATATTCCATATCGATTACATCTCTTGCAAATCTGAGCAAGGTGGGCGGGGTGGTCACGCCTGTCCTAGGAAAAGATGGTCAAATCATCCATGTAGATGATTATGCACCAATTCACAAGGCCCTCAAATGCAATGTCTATGGCCTTTTGAAATGTAGCCCCTGCGTTGATCAAACCAAAGGGCATTCTCCTATATGCAAACATTCCCCACTTGGTGGTAAACGTTGTTTTCTCCCTGTCTTCGTATTTGACCATGACCTAGTTGTATCCTGAGTATCCATCAAAGAAGGACATCATATGGTATCCATTCACTATCTGCAACACCTCATCCAACAAAGGGAGAGGGTGATTATCTTTCATGGAGCCCTTGTTCAAGTTTTAAAAATCCACGCAGAGGTGGATCTCACCATTTTTCTTCCTCACAGGGACCAGGTTGGCAACCCACATAGTGTGCCAGATTGGGAATATTATCTGAGCTGACAGTATTTTCTCTACCTCTTGACAAATCAGAGGCTCTATTAGGGGGTTGACCGGTCTTTTCTTCTGCCGGAAGGGCTTAGCATCGAGTTTCAGGGGAATAGTATGGGTCATGATGGATGTATCATACGTTTTTAGGTCTTCATAACCCCAGGCAATTACGTCGATGTATTCTCGGAGAACCGCGAGAATATTCTCCTTTTCCTCAAGGTAGCAGGAGGTACCAATGTGAATGATCTTTTCTTCACCGGGTTGGCCGATGTTAACCTTTTCAAACTTTCCTCCCTCAGAGGAGCATGACACCTTCTCATGGGCCTGAGGGTCCGAGTTGAAGATTCATTCCAGCATAACCATCCCCTTTGGGATGGTGTTAGTAGGTAAGTCCATGATCCCATCATCTTCATCACCCTGCCTAGTATCGTCATGGTCTCGTTCTTCCACTATCTGGTTCTCGAAGAAACCAACATTCGCCATGAAGGCTAGGATATGTTGATCATCCTCAAAAACTTGAAAGTGGGTGACATTATCTGGGATGGACGGGGTGGGGACCATCTCGACTGAAAATCTCTAGAGTCGCAAGCCGGCCATTGGCTCAAGTGTGCTGGAAGAAACGACAAGGGCATCTGGAACATAGTTCTGTCACCGGGGAATGAGGTCAATGTCGAAGGCATCAAAATCCTCAATAAGGCTCCAAGCCCGGTTGTGGTATGCGGCCAGCCTTTTGTCATGACATGTGTATTGACTTTGGATTTGTTTGACAATCAACTCTGAATCACCCAGAGCCCGGAGGCGGGTGATACCTTTTCTTAATGCAAATAAGAGTCCAAGGACCAAAGCCTTGTACTCTGTGACATTATTTGTATAGTTAAACTATAGCCTATAGGACGCGAGGAAGGACTTCCCTCATGGGTTGATTAGTTCTACCCCAGCCCCGCAGCCTTGCTTGGATTGGGACCCATTGAACTTAAGGGTCCATAAGTCATTATTTGTAATCTGGGGCTAGGGAGGGGGAGTAATCTTTAGATTATTGCTAGGAGACTTAAGGGGTCCTTCCAGGACTATCGGCGTGAAAGTAGAATTTACCTTCGGAGGTGTTTTGATTTGGGATTCTTGGGGAGATGGCACCAAAGGAGTGCATCCCGTAGGAGTACTAGGTCCCGGGGAATCAGTTACAGGTCATTTATTCTGGAAGGTATCAAGGTGCCGATTAGCGATCAAAAGACATGGCCCACACTCAAGCTCTGAGTGTTTCTGGTAGTGTATTTGGCACCAAGTGCCAGACAGAAGTGTGGCAAGGGTTACTATGGTGCCTTGAGAGCTAATTTCAACTCTCATTTTTTCATCTAGGTCCTAGGCTCTCTACAGCATGACAGGATCTTCTCTAGGGATGAAATCGAATGTTAATATTTCAAAAGGTAGGTACACCCCCAGAGAAGATTCAGAGAAAAAGACCTCATTGACCCTCCCAACTTCAGTAAGGGCCTGTTTCATCCGGGGTTCACTTTCGACCCAGATCTTATTTGATTCTCCCTCCCACGGAAGCCATAAGTGGGTGAAGTCAGTGGAAAAGTATCCGTTCAGGGACTTAGACCAATTTTGGCTTAATAACATCCCGTAAGTTTCTGGGATGTCCACCACTTGGATGTCAATTATGTTGGCTATCCTGGGGTCCTGGGCTGTCCACCATTTTTATAGCAGTCTTATCCAGTTGGATCACTGCACCATTAGATGGGGTGGGGTTGAATCTGAGCTTCTAACAAATGGACAAGGGCATGATGTTACCCGAAGCTCTGGAGTCTACTAAGTAGTTGTGTATATTTTTTCTGTGGATATTCAAGCCTAATAGGAAGGGAGGATCCTCATTGTTCCCCTGGAAGATAGCCGCATTAGCATCTTCGAATGAGACAATCTTGGGCGGGTGGCTGGCGGTTTTCAGGTTTCCCAAGAGCTTCAAAAGAGACTTCTTCTACTCAGGACAGTTTAGCAAAACCTCCATCAAGGTCATGGAAGTGGTGGTCTATTCTAACACCTTCATAATATCGAATCTTCCCCCCAAGAATTGGTGGTTTTCCTCGGCCAGATCTTTTGCTTGGTTAGAGCTAGGACCTTTTGGAAGAGTATCTTTGATAAGGGGTGCAGGAATGTAAGCTGGTCCTTCGCCAACCTAACTCCGAGTGTGATATGGAGTCAGTGGGTTAGTAAAGGCATTGGCCTTGAAGGGCGGGATAGATTCATCAAAGAATCCCTGCAACTCAGATTCTTCTTCATCCTCTCCAGAGGTTCCAAAGAAGATGGTGTCACAAGTGAAGGCACTGTGGGTTGGCTCTTGGATAGAAGGTTCTGGAGGGATAGTGTCATGCGACTACTGCCTATCCAGTTGGGAGATCATGATGACCTTCTCCAAAGTGGCACAATTCACCTCATTGTGTGAACCTGTATTGTGCAATCTACACCAATTAGTCATGGGCTGGAATTCTGTGACTGGTGTAAAATGTGATGGTCCAGCACCATTTTGGTTGGCATTTTGGTTGGGAGGTGGGCCTTCAGTATTTGTGTTGTTATTTCATTTCTGTTTATTGGGCCTAGACCTATTGTTAAAGTTTCTTCCTCCGTAATTGTTGTTTTGTTGGCCGGAGAAAATGTTTTCCCTCTGGGAATTTGAATTCTGGGGCGCGTAGGACCCCGCCTTCAGTTGGCCCATGTCCATAGTTAAGGTAGACAACATTCGCCGGAGGGATTCGACCTCGGCGGTCAACTGAGTGTTAGCGTCACAATGTGATGGTTGTTTTTGTTGGCTTCCTAGGAAGGCAACAGTATTAGCCAGAGTGGAGGGCGGCAATCCTCCGCTCACGGATGACTGAAAGAAGGGCACTCTAGATGGTTGTGTCTGAGGTTGTTGTGCCTACTGCGGCTGATTCCAAGGGAAAAATTCTAGACTTGGCACCATCTGGACCTGCGTTGGGTAAACATACCGGGCCTGCTGGTCTATCAGGGGTGGCGGAGGATTCATCGCCATCGACAGGGCACCCATTGCCAGATTGGGGTTGTATCTCCTGGCATATGCAGTTCCACTGGGGATCATGTTGAAGGGTGTACTCTGCCCAATCCTGCCTGAGGATTTGTTGAGACCATGGAACAGTTCTAAGGCAAGGTTATAGACTTTTTCCAAGGTGTCTGGGTCACCCATGGCGGTTGTTCTCTAAAGGAGAGTGGCAACGAATGGGTCCATCGTGTTCAGATAGGTCTGTATGGTTACTTCTCGAGATGGAATAAAAGGGCACGTGCACCACTTCAGGGTGCGCTAGAACCTATGGTTGAATGCTGCAAGGGGTTCATTGGGTTCCTTCCTGATGGAGATGAACTGGCTATGGGACTAGGCTGGGTCCATATGCACGTGAAAGGCAGCCACGAAGGCATCCTCCATGTCCTGCCAACTATTTATGGAGTTGGCAGGAAGGTTAAGGTACTAGTTCAACTCACCTTGCCCTAAAGACAAGGGAAACATACGAGTCACAACATCTTCATGTTGGATTCAGTGTCGATTCATGGCATCTTTGTATGTCTGTAAGTGTTCTTCTATAGTCCATGAGCCTAAGTGCTCATATCGTGGGCAGATATTCTCCGGGTGAGAGGGTAAGTCGTTGATTGCGCCTAGAAAAGTTCCCATTGGGGACCTGGTATTTCTGAAATACACGGCCATTGGGGGAACTATATGTTGGGTAGTTTGGGTATTGGTTCTCATGATTGTCTGAGAAGTTTGGGTATTCTGAGCTATGCTAGACCCCCAGACAATAGTGGCTGGTGTGATTTTTGAGGTCCACCTCTTTCGAGCAAGAGGCTCGAGTTTGTAAAACCTTCCAGGATTCAGGGCAGACCTAAGGACTCTTTCAAATTTCACTGGGGAGAAAGACCCAATCCCATTGAAGGCTTGCCTCTTAAAACTATAACTCGGGGAACCCTCAGGAGGTGTAAAATTAGAACCTTGGGAGGGGGATGAGTTCATGCCCTCCTTCTAGCACCAGTTTCTATTGATGGGGTTTTGCAGACCGGGTCCGCCAACAGTCATAAGTTGTCACTGGGTTCCGGGAATACCGGCCAACTCCACTTGAAAAGGTTGTCCAGGGAAAATAAATTCTCCAGGCCTTCAAGAACCTGTGTGTCAGGTCACAACGGTGCGGGGCTCAATTGGGAGAAGTGACTATTTTCAAGGGGGATAGCTGGTTTCTTCAACTCATTACCTCCGGGGATTCAATACAGTAAGGTTTCCCCTGATATTCTACACTTAGCAAATAAAATGAAAAAGGTCCTGCAGGGTTAGAAATATTTCATCTAACTATAGTCATGCTGAAATGTTTGAAACATCAATAATACTCTGATAGACTATACTAAATACCAAAGAAATACATAACTATCAGCTAGCATTTTATCAGTAGCGGGAGTTAAGAGGTCGTTAATCTACTTTAACATATCAGAGTAGAAGACATAAAAATATTAAAATATGAAATACCATTAACTCAGAAGCAAGAATGCCAACAACATCATTGCCAAGAATTATTCCTTCTTTATTAATGTTCCTTCCAGCAAGCACTGGTGCATGATACAATGGTGGCTCTAGGGGAGCATTCGACTATATAAAACAAGAACAATGGAGCATTGAGCTCTACAACTTAAAATAAGGAATTACTTTGCTATTTCTATGGACAACAAAATCATCAATTTCATCGACCCTTGAAAATGGGCCAGTTTGGCTATTTATACAACTCTTCTAACCCTAACCCTATTTTACATCATGCTTCAATAAAATACAATATTCCGGGGCTGGTACTACCTGCGCCACCCTACAAAAGACATGAAGATGGAATAGGTCTGCCATGTCAGAAGAATAAGACAAGAATATAGAGTGGAAGAATCAGCCTCGAGGAGAGAGCCAGAAAGGAGAAAGAAGAAAGTAGGTCCCCCGGGGATCGAGGCTACATGCCTCATAAATGGGAAATGCGGTGCCCTGTCTCCAATAGCCAGGTGTACCCTTGAGTGGCACCTCGAGAAGACCACCCTGTCAGAAACTAATCGCTGAGTCAATGCCTCCTTGATGTGGCCAACCACTTTCTGATAGCCTTTATTAACCACTTCTAAAAGTGACCGGTCAGCCTCGGGGATCGGGACATGGATCACTTTGAAAGAATACAAAAATTTAGATCTGGAACTCCAGGATCTGGGAACTTATGTCCCAAAGAATAAAGAATACTCAATGTTTGAGTTTTTCCCTGGCCTCCAGAGAAAGCTCAAGGTTTCTTGTTATCGTTGAAAGATTGGAGGAGGCGGGAAATGCCATCCTCATCTATCTCTTTCAGGCTGGCCCTTCGGTATTTGGCAACTTCAACTTGTTCCCCCAGGTTTGGAACATTTTCTTTAAATTCATCTTCCATTCTCGCCGCGTCGTGTCCACTAAGTATCATGCAGGTTAATTTTTCCATTTGGGCCCCATCTATCCCTTCCAAAGATTGATACCAGGACTTCATTATTTCATCAAAACTCACCAAAACTGAATCTTTGGGGGTACATGTATTTGTGCTAAGGAGATCAGCCCCGGAAGTCTTTATCACAAAAGACTTGTATAAATTGGAAGAATATTTTACAGCATTTACTTTATCTTGCAAGGACCCTACAAGTTGCTTGATTACCTCCAATGTGAGGTCAAGTTTGGAGTGCTGGGTTCTCACAAAATCAAATGATTCATCACCCAGAATTATGGATTTAAAAATTATATCCTCTCCCAAAGTAAGAAGCTCTTCGAGCTCCACCTTCCATGCTTGGTAATTCTCGGCGTCACCCTCTCACAGCTCAATAAGAGTTTCCACTTGATGAATGACCTTCCAAGCCGTATATAAATCTGGGAGGGTGGACACCAGGAAACGCTGGGTGTTTCCTATCTACAGGGTGACCCACTCATCCACTGCTTGGGCTTTCCTTTTCATTACTCGTAGGGAGTCTATGTCACTTTGTAGTAGATCTTCTGAGGTGGAGGCCTCCGAAGGAGTGGCATTGATGGGTCAAGCCAGCTCCGTGAGAAACCCCATAAGGTTTGCATTCTTTTCCTTTTCAGCTTTGAGCCTCTGGGCCTCTTTCTCATATCGGGCTTCCACTGCCCTTGCTGCCTCCTTCAGCAAGTCTACCTCACCTTTCTTTCCCCTTTTACCTAGTGATACCTCTGCAACATTATAGTCTCTGGGGTCCGTGGTTACTTCATCGGTGTCTGGGGGAGGTGTTGCCACAATGGCAACTATTTCTCCGCCCGGCCCAGTTTAAAGGGTATGAACTGTCCGGACTTTCTTGGCCTTTGGCGAGGCCTGAACTTGGGCCATCATTTCAGCCAGGGAGAGAGGAGTCACTGGAGCAGACTAAGATTTCCTTTTCCTGCTCTCTATCAGCCATTGAGGTGGTAGAGGTGGCCTTCCTACGAGAATTTGTTCTCTTGATTTTTCCCTAGTGTCTTGCGGTTGTTTCTCCTCAGTGACGTGGACCTCATCCATTCCTCTCACTGCCTCAACTTCTTCTACAACGATATTTTCTTCAACCTCCATCTCCTCAGCCTTGTCCTATATGTCTATCATTGAGTCTGGACTCTGGTAGGATTCCTCAAGGATTTCTTCTTCGAGCTGCTCTTCTTCTTTTTGTTCTTCTTCTTCCGCAGCCTCTTCCTTTGTTGGCACCTCTTTGGGCAGTAGGGGAGGTGTTGGGCTAAGATTTAGAGTTTGGGCCACTATGATCACCTGCCCAAAGGTTTCTCCTAGGAGTGGCCCTTGGAATGTGGTGGCTGGGGTTACGATTACTCTCAAAGGTCTGGTTCCCCCAGCAGATGTCATTTGTTCACCTTGTTTTTGTTTGTCCACTCCCAGAACTTACATCGCTTGGGCCCTGGAGGCAATCTCTAGTTCTGGCTCTTTCTCTTCCACCTGCTATTCTTTTCCCTGTGCAAGTTCCTATCTAGCAGCTTCTTTCTTTGCAGCCTCTTGTTCTGCCCCCGGGACTTCTGTCCCTGCTTGGGTATTGTCCCCCTGCAAATTTTCAAACTCATCGGTTGCAAACACATCAAATTCTTCCTGTGGAGGGGGACAAGCTGGGACCTCTGCAGGCTCTTTTTTCTTCTCTAGTTTTGGGGAACTGGAAGAAAGGATCTCTACTTCTTGGGGTTGGGATGCCTCTGGTTCTGGCTCTGCCTTGGGCTTTTTACTAAGCTTTTTCTTTCTCTGGGTAACTAGAGGTGGACCCACATATCTTATTACTGTCACTTCCAGGGGATCCACCCCCATTTCCTTCACCATTAAGGCTGCTAATGACGGGGAGGAGGGGGACGAAGTGGTCCAGCCATGAGTGGTGGAGTGGCCAGCCGTGTTATTTATTGCTCCTTCATTTGCTGGGAGGCTGCCACCGATTGTTTTATTTGCTTTGTTATGGGGACTTCTTACGCAGAAGGGGTCATGTCTATTCTTTTTCCCTTATCTTATCCCTGCGAAGAAGTCTCGGCCCCTGGGGTCAATTTAGGTACCGGCTGTGGAGTTAACTTTGGCGCCAGCTTGGCTGCTCGACGGGTACTCCCAGGGCACACTTTCTTAAAATAGGCATGGCTTCTCTCGACCACTTCTCAAGTGAAGTCTTCAATAGTGGGCCCTTCTTGGGCTGCCCAGTTTACTGGTGGAAGAGCCTTTTTATCGATCCCCTTTTCTTTGTACTGGGGATCTTCAGTGGGGGCGGCATCCGAGAAGTCTGCTGGGAATTTCTGGAGCTTCAATTTCTGCATCATGCCGGCTATCATTCTGACATAGTGCCTACTCTGTACCTCCACATCATCTTGGAAATCTACCCAGAAGTCCTCCATGTGTATACAATGGGGCTCTGAAGCCCGGGGCAATGCTGCTGCTATCTTGCCATGCAGATCAATATTTTTCTGCGCCAGATAAAATTCCTGCAAGTTGTAAATTTTCAGCTCATTGTCTTCCTCCTTTGCGGTGGCTAGACTGCATGTGTAATTCCCACAGGTGATTGGGAATAGGATGTTGGGGATCTTCTTGAGGGAAAAGAGGGCATGCAGCTCCATCATTTTCCTGCAGTACTCCAAAAGCATGATCTTGTCCCCATAATGTGTGGGCAACAAGTAGGGTTTCCTGGAGAATCTGGTGACCCTAATGTATGTGTGCTATTGAAATTGAATATAATAATGTCCATAACTATGGACCAAGTTCATCGCCTCTGAGGATAGGCAGTATCCGGCGTCCCGGGTGGGTGTAAGTAGGTGATAGTAAACGAACGCGTTGTTTACCTGGCAAAAAATGGGAAAGCTGGCCTCCCATTGAACTTGTGGGAAATCGTCCCATGGTGCTTTTTTTCCTGGGCCGATCCCGAGCACGCCGCCAGTAAGTAGGCCATGGTAATGGGGCCTCTACTGTGCTAGGGCCCAAAAAATGTAAGAAGACATGTAGAACTTTTTCTTCCTATTCAGTTGTTGGAACTAGGAGTTGACATGGTTGGAGATTATTGTGACCCACTCAAAGTATTCTCCTTTGGTGGATATACCAAGGAGGAAATAGTACATCCATTTGGAAAAATATTTGGTGGAGGGTTTCCCAAAGACCCGTGCTAATGCTATCATCCCCATCTGGATGCTCTCCTTGAATTCAGAGCGGGGAATCTCTATCTTCATTCTCTTTGGGTCCCTCTTTGGGGCCTTGAGACAGTGGGTATTCATGTATACCCAGGAAGCATCTTCCAGTTGTGTAAACTGGGTTAGGGCATCAGTCCTTGTAACCACCGTGGCCCTATCAAATTTTGGGATTCCTAGGCTTGCCCAAAATGTGACTGAGTCGAGGGACACCAGTGGAGTGGGGTATCCTGTGGGCTCTGCGGCCGTGAGCATTACGGCCTGAATAGAAGAATTGTAGTTGGTTTCTAGTGTTAGGATAAGCTCCAAAGACTGCACGGAGCATGGGAAGCAAGCCGCCCAGAGGATTCTGGAGTTCCCGACGTTGATTGCCAATTGATCTCCAGCCTGTCGCTGGAAGTGCATTATTTTTACCAAGGCCTGCATCTCCGGCCATGTTCAGACGCTGGTGTCGGTTATCAGCTTAACCTTGGACTCAATCTTTGAGCCTGTGATGACATTTTCTTGTACAAATTTCATAGTCAGGGGAAACTTCTCCAGGGCCCTCTCCATCTTAGATTTTACTGCTACCCTGGTCTCTGCTGCGGAAGGTAGCTCTGGACTTCCAGGTGGAGATGATGTCGATGCTTCAGACATGTTTGGAAGATAAACTTTGGGAACCTGCAAGGCAAAGCGACCGTCAGAACATATTTATCAAAATAATTATTTCGGGGTCCGGAGATCTTACCACCACAATGCTCGCTTTTCTTGAAATGTTAGTTTCATTCAAGAATGACCGAAAAGAAAAACACATCGTAAACTTTAGGTTTTTATTAAACATCCGGGTCTAGGGATTTTTATCACACTTGGTAAAGAAACAGGATGGATGATGGTAGCAGACCCAAAGCCCAGAGAAATGACCATTGGTGAGGACGTGTAAAAAGGCAAGTCATCAAGCCCATGTGGGCGCCACGTGCGTAGGTATTAAATGGAAGTTATGGCGATGACGGCGGAGCCAACTGTCCAAACGCGTGAAAAGTGAAGGCCACTTAGCTGGGATTGATTGTGTGCATGGGACATAAATGAGGTTCCGACAAACTTCATAGAGGAGAGAGAAAATTGCCTGTTTGAAATCAGCCAAGAGCCGAGTTTCAAACAGGCAATTTTCTACCCTGAAGCGAGTTCGTGGGTGGAAAACCTATAACAGAGGTGACTCGACCATCTTGTCAAGCCACATGGAAGGATATACATGGAGCTAAGGAATATATACATAGAAACAGAGGGATATATAAAGACTATATATAATATACATGTATATACACAAAATATACAATGCAAAATGACGCCCGTGGGAAAACCAGACAAGACAAAGACATATATATAGTTATCTACACATTTTATAGATGAACCACTTTCTGCACAGAGGGCAGACAACCCTCTGGCAGAGCCAACCCACCAACGGGTGGCAGAACCAGAAATAGAAATCCAGACGAAAGGAAGGCGGGAACAGGAAAACCAACCTAAGAACGCAGAAGGCGGAGGAAAGGGAAGAGTTACCGTAGAAGCTCTGCAATAGCTTGAGTTTTCAAACGGTCAGAATCACCACCATGACGCACTCACAACTGCCTGAAAGTGACTAGAAATGTTAAGCGTTGATTATCATAAACTCTCTGCAAATGCTTTGTTAATCGCTTTGAAATCTCTCTCTAAATCACGCTAAGTGCTTGAAAGTTTTAATCACGGTAAATGTGAAAGTGAAAGATAATTTCTATTTATACCCATGGTAAAAAGGTAACCCTCCTACTTCTGAGAGTCTCCAGACAAGAAAACCTCCAGACTCTGGGCCCAGGGATTCCCCACGATGATATCCTTATGAATATCGTGGCGAAGAATCCCGGAGTCTAGAGTCTGGTTCCCAACGAAGGACAACCTCTAGGACCGGAGTCCCAGAGGTGAAAACCAAACAAACAAAACACCACACTGGGGAAGAAAACCCCGTAGAAAGAAAGCAAAAGGGAAAGAAGGACAAGGCAAAGTCGCAAGCAAAAACAAAAAAGGGGGACCCAACATTTTGCACACAAAATGTAGGGACGGGGATGCAGGGCATAACAATATGCAATCTCTAATTGCTATTAACAGATCCAATAAAGCTTCCTATGTATAATTAATCATCCTTCCATGATTGAATAATACATTTGTCTACTCGTCGATAGCCTCTGTGTGTTCTTTACAACTGATGTGATCTATTTCTGAACTTTAGATGAATTATGCCTTCTTCTCCTTTGATGCTCTTCATGGCTATCAACAACAATGAATTCATAACTCACAATTGACCTGAACATCTATTTATACTAGGTTTTGGCTCAATTCTTGATTCACACTTTGCAAGTTAACTATAGATCCAAGGTTTACAACTTGACCTTGATCTTTAGTTAGATATGTTTTAGATCCATTAGGATGCTTTAAAACATTTACATAAAGCTTGCTTAACCCTCAAGTTATAATTTAAAACAAATTAAAACTCTATAAATATAATTACTATGCTTTAACTGATGTGTAAAACTCAGATCCACTTTTTGCGGGTTCTCTAACTGACTGTCGGTTCTGATAGTCGGTTTTCTTTGTCATCGGTGTTCCTTTCTTGAACTGGTCATCAGGTATGCCTTTTATGTTCTCTGTCATTTTTTTTCTCAAAAGTTGTACCATCAGTGATGATCTCCATGTTATGTAATTGACCCATCAGTGATTTCCTATTCACTTCATCGGTGCAACACTTGTCATTGTTCATCGGTCAATTCCATACTTAGAATTTTTCATGACCTCTATGTTCTGTCGGCTATGCTCGCTGTTTGCTGGTAATGCTTGTAGTCTGCTGGTAATGCTTATACCGATGATCTCTGTCAATGTTTTTCACTAAGTGTACTAATGAAAAAATTAATGTCATTAGTTTAATATTGTGTTTACCAATACATTTTGGTGAGATCAGATTTGAGTTTTATGCGAGTTGGTAAATCATTTTAGGGAAAAGGCCAACTTTGATAAAGTTATTATAAAAGAAAGATGAAATTAAGATTTAGGGTTAATGTGGTGATGTTTTAGATGACGTGATAAGAGATTGTGTTGGATGCTTAAGGTGGTCTTGTGAGAATAATTGAAGTGGATCTGTCAGATAGGAGGTGTCATTTTCAGATCAATTATTCTTGGGTATTTCTCAATGCAAGCCCTAATAGGTTTCCAGCCTAGATCCTTTAAAAAGGTCACTTTTAATAGGGTGAGAAGGGTCTTTAATAAGATCTAAAGTATAAAATCCTGTAACTAGATAAATCTCATAAGAAGTTTTAAATTCTTTAACAAGGTAGTTCTTAACAGGACTTGTATTAGCTTCTATCAGGGTTAAAGATACTCTTAACTGGGTATACCTCTACCAGGGTGTTTGTAATTTCTCCTAACAGGGTAGATTTCTTTAGTGCACTAGTGAAATTTGTGGGTATCATCTCACACGTGGTTTTCTCCCTCTAACAAGGGTTTCCACGGGAAAAATCTTGTGTTATGAGTTTACATTGTGTGAATGTTTTAGCATCTATGATTTTATATTGTATTTAGTTTTGCATGTTGGTTATAGTGGAATCTATTGAAGAAGAGTTTAAAATTTATGGGTGCACTGATTCGCCCCACCTCTCAGTGCCTTTAAAGACTAATAATTGGTATCAGAGCCTCGTTCCCTTGAAAAATCCTAACAGCTCGGGTAGGATCCTTAAGGAAAATATGGAGGGTTTTTTGTAGCACAAGAGGCAATTCAAAGAACATGGATTACTCATTGAGGAATTTAAAAGACAACTAAAGTAGTCAAGAGACAAAAGACAAGAGCTTGTTGAGAAGTTAAGTGAGATTCAAGACTACATTGAGAAACTGTCTGAACAAATTGGATTTGATGAATCTGAAGAAGTCTTTGAAGAACTATCATAAGAGAATGAGAAGATGCATAAGGACAAGAAAAAAATCAAGAGAGAAATAGAGGCTTTGTTAATTAGATTGGGTAAAGAAATGGAAGCAAGAAGGGCAACAAAACAAGCAAGACCATTGTAGAGGAAGCCCTAAAATAAAAAGAGAAATACCTAAAAGCCAAAGTTAATGATCTTTTTAAATATAAATAAGAGGTTGGTATTGTTAGTATTGTAAGGCACTAAGAGGTGGGGGGGGGTGAATCAGTGCAACTACAAATCTAAAAAATCTTTTCATTAACTTCCAAAGAAACCAACATGCAAAGCTAAGTGCAATATAAAAATATAGCAAAGAATACATCCACAAAATCAACACAATAACACCAATATTTTATAGTGGAAACCCTTGTTAGAGGGAAAAACCCATGGTCAGAATTATCACCCACAAATCTTACTATTGCACCAATAATTTTTCTCTATTAGGAGCATTACAATCACCATGTTAAGGGCATACCCAGTTAAGAGTCTCTTCAGCCTGGTTATAAACTATTACAAAATTCATGTTAGGAACTACCTATTAGATTGGATGGTTTCTATTGCATGAAAATCTTGAACTGTTAATGCTTGATAAAACCACTAGACTTATAGAATCCACAGGAGGTTTTTAAACCCTTGTCACCAACTTCTGCATGGCCTGACCAAGACCAAGGACGCACACCTTAAAACAATCCCACCCTTAGGACATGCATGGGGTTGGAACCTGTGACCTTGGCTCTGATACCAATTGTTAGATTGGGTGGTTGCCATTGTACCAAAATCTTGAACTGTTAATGCATGATACTACCACTAGACTTATAGAATCCAAAAGAGGTTGTTAAACCCTTGTCACCAATTGCTGCATGGCCTAGGACCGAGACAAAGGGAGAACACCTTGCAACACTACCATGTTAAGGGATTTGAAAATCCTTCTGAGAGTCACCCTGTTAAAGGATTTAGTCTTCAGACCTGTTAGGATCCTTCTTACCCTATTAAGAGTAACCTTGTTACAGGATTTTAACCATATATAAGTCGGTTAGGATTTTCTTTGAGAGTAAACTCAAATAATATGATCTGATAATAGCACACTCTACTTGATAGATCCATTTCAGTACTGATCATTATGTTGTTTTGAACATAATATCTCTATCTTCAGCTACCACAATCACTGCAATAACAACAACACACTTTGCAACCCTAATTCCTTCACTTTCATCTTATATAAACACTTTTAGGTCAGTGAAAAAAGCCTAAAATGTATTACCACATTAGGCCTCCAAATCCTAAATAAAATCCATAAGTGATTATTCCAACATAGGAAATTACACTCCTCATGACTAGACCTCAATAAAACAATGTACAATTAAATCAAACTTCTATACGTAATTGATCGCTACCTTAATTTCATCACCTTGGCTGGACCGGTTGACTGTTCTTGTTGATATCATTGGTGTTTATCCCAAATCTCCATCTGTACATTGAATCATCTTGTGCGATTATAGATTTAGGTAAACATGACTCTATAAATACTTCCTGCATGATCACACCACCTAAAACTTCTAGATTCTCAATGCAGACCAAAAACACCATCACAAACTGTGTTATCACTGATATACTAAACACTTAG
Organism: Thuja plicata; assembly: GCA_018584345.1. NCBI lineage: Eukaryota > Viridiplantae > Streptophyta > Pinopsida > Cupressales > Cupressaceae > Thuja > Thuja plicata. Next base: position 101,691 of record MU226200.1, read on the forward strand.
ACAAATCCTTGTAAAAACATATTCATCGTAGGTATCTCTAATTTTTCTTGTATATGATCATCTTCATTAGATGCCAACAATATCCCCCTTTGGCATTGATGGCAACACTTAGAAAAATTTCTAGGTGTCTGACTAAGAAAAACAAAAATTACACAAGTATAGAGAAAAATACTCCCCCTATGGTAATTACAAAAAATACCATGTATCTACTGCACCTCATACATAATACTTAGCCAAATTTTTTTCATAATACTGCTCTCAAATGTTTTTCATACTACTTCTCTCAAATACTTCTCCCCCTTTGAAAAAAATAACAAAGGTGTTATACTAGATAACACAATTTTATAGAGTAGCATATATCAATTACAATATACAAAAGACATCACCAAAACTGGTCTTTAACACCTATAAATCAGTTTCACATAACTTCCTGAGATTCTTGGTGATCACTATCTAACCGGTTAGTAGATAGGATAGCTTCTTCAATGCTTCCATTGTACTCATATTAGGGAGAGTTGATATGACTCCAGCATCTTTAACCCCTTTCTACAAAATTTCCAACTTTGAAATCAGTAGACTTTGTAGCTCCATCAAAGTTGAAATCCTTTTCTCCTACTCATTATTAAGAGTTTTGAGCTTATGATTAATATTGTTCATGGATACTCAAAAAGTTGTAATGGAATGAGTTACTAGATCAAAATTACCTACTAACGTTTGTAGCTCCTATTCAGCTTCATCACTTTTATGCTCAATATCCTTCAAAATTGTGAGAAATCACAAATAGAAGTAAGAATCTTACCACCTTCTATTAATGCTTTTTTCACCTTGTTAGTCTCAACTATCAATGATCCTCTATGAAATACAATCTACTAGACTAAATTCTCTGATTTCCTCCTCTCATAATCTTTCTCTTCCCTTTTTGTTTTTGCTTCCTTTAGACTTTGTATTTTTTCACTTGTAGTTGTCACCAACTGACCTAATTATTCAATAGGTGCATCATTCTCATCATAAGTTGACTCAGGCACAAGATCAAATAATATATTTCTTGCATTCTATATAATTTGTCTCTCCCTCTTGTTTTGATTTCTTATGGCCTTAGACTTAATGTCCATTGCAACATTCATCATCTCTACTTTGCTAATTGTAGTAAGATCTATTGGTCCTTGAATGATCGGCGAGTCATCTTCATCAATTTTATCAAAATTTTGTTGAACAATAGACATGGGAGATATTACCTTTTCCTTTCCTCTCTCAGTATTCTTCTTCTTGTTTTTTTCTTCACTGGTGGCCTCTAATGTTGATCCTTGTTGTTTCTCATTGAAAGGAACATTGACTATGGAATCATTAGTCATCTTTTAATTTGTTACAACATTCACCTATTGCTTTGTTGTATTCCTTTGATCTTCAAGAATATCCATGACAGGAACATCACCTGTGGTGTTCAAGGCATCTTTTTTATCATCCAAATAAACATTATCAAGTGTGACCTTCACAACATCAACTATCCATCCTCCATCTATTTGTGTAATCATCGGTTCAACATCATCTTCTATTTCTCCTTTATCCTTGTCTTGTTCCTCTTCCTTTTCTTCAGCGAGACCTAAGAAATTCTTTAGAACACTCATTATTTCCTCTTGCACTGATTTAGAATCACCAATCAGTAATCTTATGATTCTTGAGTTAGTCATGAATGCATGTCTAACTTTCTTAAGTGTCTCATTGATCTCCTTTGTAGACATCTCAAGTTTTATTTGAACTAGGGAATATTCAATTATTTCCTTATCAAGTTTCAATACAGTACACCACCTTTCTAAAATCTTATCATACAATGTTGTAGGGATTTGACCTTACAATTAAATAAGTGCTTTACTAAACTTGTGCATGCTAAAGACTACAACATCTTCAATCATTATCGGGTCAGCTTCATTGACCTTGTCATAAAACTTTATCGCACCAACTAGCACACCCCACTTATTGACTCTTTCAACAATATTATGAACATAAATGAATTTACCAAAATCAGGCTTGAAAAATTTAGTGGTAGGGGACCAAATACCTTTTATTTCTTGAAACTTTCCTTCATCTTCTTATTTTCTTCATCTTATTCATTTCCTTATTCTTTTGCTTCTTCTTCTATCTTGTCAAATTTTAAGCTTTTTCTTTCTTTCTTTTGCCAGTGGTCACCTTCACCTTTGTGGGTTCAAGTATGTTTTCTTGACTGATCTCCTCACTAGAAACCTTATTGGAGAGGGTTTCTCCTTCTTCATTGTTGTAGCACTTCTTGTTTTTCTACTGGTAAGGGCACTAACAATTGTAGAAGAAATAACTTCTACATCTCCTTCTCCACCTATAGTTGTTATTGCTCCAGATGTTCCAGCTTTCTTTGCAACATGTTTTTCTTTGGCCTTATTAATAGCTTTATGTGTGAAGCCTTTATTCAATATAAATTATTCTACTTCTTTTCTAATCTTCTTCTCAATCACTGGTTGGGTCAATTTGTTGTGAACTTCCATGCTCTTTGCTTTATAGATTCCAGATCTAGGCTCATTTAAATGTACCGATCTAGATTATAGATCTTTAGCATGTAGGGTTAACATATAACCTTCTAATTCATATCCCATAGGCATATCCCATGAAGTTCTAGGCACTACTCCCTCCATCTGACATGTGTCAGTATCAACCATAAAATATATATCAATCTCATATTTTTCAACAATATGGGAAGATATCCTTTCCCTTTGATGCATTTTGCTTTGAAATTTTTTGAAATATCCCATACCTTCTCATTAAAATTGTTACCCAATAAACTTATACAATTTTTCAATTGGACAACAACTGGTGTACCTTCTATCTAATTTATATTACCAAGACCAGGAAAGAAGTTATGAAAATAAAAGAACAAACCCATAATTAATTGGTTGAATTTGAATACTTTCCTTTTGACCTTTCTAATATTTTCCATGTTCTTGAACATTTGATCTCTCATTGTAGCACCTGTATCATATTCATTTAATCTTCTATTATCATTCTTTATGCACTCTTAATTGCAGCACCAGGAACACTATTGATCCTATTAGAGTGATAGACCTTGTATCCTATCACTATTGATGCAAATCTCACATTCAGGTCAAGGATGTCATTGATTTTCATCTCTCTCTTGTACCACTTAGACTTGGTTAAGTCTTTGAATACATCCTTTGGAATTGACCTAACTATCAGTACCTCACCGATTGTTCAAAAACCTATGACTACATGTATAACCTCATTAATAATCTTATGTGGATGCTCAAGCCACTTAAACTAGTCATGTACTTGACTATAAACATATTTAACTTGATCTTCCTCATATTCATCAAGGAAGTTGATCACATGAGAAAACCCCTTTTTTGCAACCACTTTGTGTTCATCCTTCAATACCAGATCACTACACAACTCTATATATTGATTAAAAATGTGTGATGAACCTAAGTCTTCAAAATTACAATGGATATAAGATCTAACATCTTCAATATGCATCACACTATAGGGCACCCATTGGATCATCCTCAACTGACTTAAATGGATGTTTCTTGAATTCAAGTCTAGACCTTTCAGTAATCTCTACAATGATAGTTTTATCCATCTAGAAAATAGTAGATTCAAACACAAAAGATCAAATACATAAATTCTACAACCACCGCTCAATAAAAATTTAAACCTTTGTTTCCTTCACACAATCCTTATTCTAAATTCTTCTGCCGTTGATTCAATCTATATCAATCTTCCCAAACTTCACTTCTCATTTATGGCTTTAGCTCTCGATCCTCTAGATAATAAGATTGAGAAATCACCTTCTATCTTCCTTTTCTCTACAATGTTAATTGCATCACCGATTGCTAACAAAACATCATATGTCTTCTAAAAATCTTGTTAGCGGTCAGCTAAAACTTCATGCGGTAAAAAAAACTCCATACCATAAATTAAAACAACCATATGCATCTAAATATGAAAATATAACTTATTACACATGCATCTAGGAGGTCTTCAATATTTTTAACAATGCTTTCTCCTCTTAAGTCAGTGATGACTTAGTTAGATGAAGAATTCTCCACACTTGGTGAGGATGTGGTATCATCTGATGGTTTTTCTTCACTCTTATTTACCCAAGTCTTGTTCATCTTATTCTTGACCTCATCAACATTCACAATTGTAACCACCTGAATTTGGTCTGTCACAACTATAGACCCTATTTGCCCTAAGTGTGATCATACCCTCGATTTATGTCCAAATGACCCTGTTACTGCTTGGCATAATTCCTTTAATCAATTTAATGTCCTAGGTGATTTTTATCACTGATTTATATTAACTATTATAGCCATACAATTCAAATCAATTTCAACCAATCAGATTAAATCAAAATCAAACATGGCTATAGTATTTAATT
>MU226200.1:128327-143543 GCA_018584345.1 Thuja plicata
CCCAAAATGAGTTAATGCATGTTTTACTAAAGATAGTGGAAAATAAATCTTATGGACTATAAATTTGATCGATATTGTATTTATGCCTAAACTTTCAATTCCATTAATTTGTGAGATTGCATAAGTGAATTTTAAGAAAGGAAATACTACATCATTTATTATTAAATATAACATGTTTGTAAGGAAAAATTTGATCTTTAGATTGAAGTTTTAAATGCCCGGATTTTGGGGTATGACACCCTTGATGGGAGATTTACTAGAGCCTACGGGCATCATTTTGTTATCCTAAATTATTTTAGGCATAATGAGGAAATGAGTATTCCTTTCTATATTATGAGCTCTTTGAATGTCACTATGAGGGAGTTTCAGAATGACCCTTTTGGGGATCATGCCTCTCACCAAGGTTTAATGGTTCTCATTTATGATGTTTTAAAAATGAGGAAAATGGATAAAATTGTTGGTAAGGGTAAAATCCTTAACGATGTGGAGATTGAGGATGAAGAGTCAGGAGAAAGATTTGATGATGATATAGAGGATGAGATGAACGCTACTAACACCAGAGGCATGGGAAGTTTGAAGGGTAGTTCCTCAAATATTTCTAAGAAGAATTTGGAGTATGAGGAGATGAACCCTAATTTGGAGGGTTTCAGAACTAAAGAGGAGGAAAACCCTAAAAGCCAGAGAAAAAGGAAATCTAGGCTTAAGAATAAGCCTTCAATCATCAAGAAACCGAAGAAGAACAAGGGCATTCTCATATCTTCTGATGAGGAGGACCCTGTTTATGAGAGTCCAGAGAAAAAGGAGAAGGTGGAGAAAGACAGGGATAACACTCAGAGCAAGGTTGAGGAAAAAGAGGTTAGTTTTTAGCAGAAGACTAATACTAACACTATAGGGAACACAAAGGAAAGCTTCAACATTGGCTCAGACTAGAAAGACAACATCCTCTCTTTTGGGAGGTTTATGGCTACCATAGCACAAGATACCATGATTATGAAGATTGAAATTAAGGAACAAGGTAAGATTGTGAGTATGATTAAAGTTACTACCTTTGGGGAAGAGTCTATGGCTACCAACTTGAAGAATTGGATTGAAGCCATTAACAAAGGTGAAGCCTTTGGGGAGCTGGGCACTAAAGTGTTGAGTATGGAGGATAAGATTAAAAAAATGAACAAAGAAGCAGAAGTCAATAATATTGAGGTGCGCCTATCCTCAATGGAGGGTAAAATGGAGAAAATGGATTTGATGGTTAAAAAAATCTGTGAGAAAAGTTTTAATATTCTGAAAATTTTTGTTGAGAAATGTAAGAATCTAATGGAGAGACTCAAGGCTAATAAAGGGGAGGAGAGCAAGGATCCCAAAGAGGGGCTGAGCTCTGGCATCTGCACTCATGCAAGTATAAAGAAGAAAGACACATACCTCAAAGACCTCAGACTCTCGATGGATAATATGGAGCTTCTCACGGAGCAAGCGAAAGATCTGATGGAGACTAGCTAGCTCCCAGTGTGTTGTCTTTTCTTTTGTTTTTTTGTTGGCTTTTCCTCTTGGGCTATATTTTTCTACTTTTTGGGTTTGTGGGGCCTAGGGTCCATATTTCTCTTTTGTCCCATCTTTTGGTAGTTGATTGACCAGCTTTGTCTATCTTCTAATCTTTTGTACAAGGTTTCAGGACCTTTCAAATCCTTCTTTTACTTAATCAAAACAATTACCATGAAAGATACTTGGTCTAGAATTAGATCTAACACTTGGAACACTAGACCTGACATTTGTCTTGCATGCATTAGCAATATGACCAGCCTGATGACATTTAAATAAAACTAGTTTGTAAGATTTCTTACCAGGTTTTCTTTGAGTTACCTTTGGTTAGGAATTCTTATCATCTTCCATGTCCTTCTTGGTTCCAAAGGATTCACTAACTTTATAACTGGTGTGTCCAAGACCTTGCCTCTCTATTTATTCTTTGATTCTTTAATTTTTCATCAAGATTTGCAATACTTTCATTAAACCTCTTGAGTAAATCATTTGCAACCTTCAACTCACCTTTCAGTTTCTCATTTCATTTCCTTAGATTTTTATTCTGCCTTAGGGATTCTTGGTTTTCTTTAATGATCTCTTGTATATTTTCATTTTTCTTATGTACATGTCCATACAATGTACCAATCTCTTTTTCAAATTTGAAAATTTCATCTTTCTTAGCTTTTATTGTTTCATTTGTGGCCTTTAAGGAACCTTCTACAACTTTCCTTGCATCCAACTCTTCACACATTCTAATTGACAAGGCTTCAATCTCTCTCTCTCTCTTTAGATTTTTCTTGTCCTTGTGAAATTTTTTATCCTCCATAGTTATGGAATCTAGGGTTTCATCAGATTCCTCATATCCATTTTTTTAGATAATTCCTCAATGTATTCTTGACTCAGTTAATTGATCAACAAGCTCTTATCTTTCATCTCTTGACTGCTTCAGTTGTTTCTTCAATTCCTCAATGATAAATCTATCTTCTTTGAGTTTACTTTGATATATCAAACCCTCCATATTATCCTTAAGGATCCTTGCCAATACATTAGGCTTCTTCAAGGAAACTTGGCTCTTATAACAATTGTTAGTATTATAAGGCACTGCGAGGGGGTGTCAAATTAGTGCAGCCACAGATCTAAAAAATCTTTTGATTAACTTCCAAAGAAACCAACATGCAAAGCTAAGTACAATATAAAAACATAGCAAATAATACATCCACAAAATCAACACAATAACACCAATATTTTATCATGGAAATCCTTATTAAGGGAAAAACCATTGTAGGAATTATCACCAACAAATCTTACTAGTGCATCAATAAGTTTTCCCTATGAGGAGCATTACAACCACCCTATGAAGGGCATACCTTCTTAAAAGTATGTTTATCCCAGTTAGAAGCTATTAAAAATTTCATATTAGGAACTAACCTATTAAGGGATTTGAAACTCCTTCTAAGAGTCACCGTGTTAAAGGATTTAGTCTTCAAACCTGTTAGGATCCTACTTACCCTATTAAGATTAACCTTGTTAGAGGGTTTTAACCAAAAGCTGGTTAGGAATTTCTTTTAGAGTAAACTCAAACAATATGATCTGATAATAGCACACTCTACTTGATAGATCCACTTCAAGACTGATCATTGTGTTATTCTGAACATAAAATCTTCCTTCAGCTACTACAATCACCACAATAACAAAAACACACTTCACAACCCTAATTCCTTCACTTTCATCTTATATAAATATTTTTAGGTTGTTGGAACAACCCTAAAACATGTTTTTAGAGATTTTTCTTGTATGACCTTTGTGAAGCATCAATGCTGGACTCTATGATTCCCAAGACTTGAATCAAACAAGGAAAAGTCTAATTGATGAGGATTTAATCCTCCTTCTTTGAACTCCATAGACTTAGGCAAGTGTACCTTTTACAATTTACTGCTTCTCAGTAAATTTGAAAGTGGATCGAGGATTTGCACTTATTTTCTCATGCATTTTACTGCAACAATTGATAACACATTCTACAAATGAATATACCCAATCTTATGCAGAGATTTACAAGCTAGACCATGAACTTGATAAGAGAAAATAGCAGTGAAATAAGGATTTTCATCCTTCTTCTATTCGAGTTCCACACTCAAGCAGGCTGACCTAATGATTCACTCTCCAAGGAATCAATAAAATTACTTGTATTCTCCAATACAAATGATAAACATTTATGTTCTTAAAATAGAAATATAAAAGGATTGTTTAGATTTAATGTTGATAATGATAACTATTTAGCCAAATCTAGACTAGTTCTTAATCCAGCGCAAAGAGTCAAATGAAATATACATTCACAGAAATTTCTTAATGCAAATACACATGGAACTCAGATGAAATGCCTTAAAAACCACCTTATCATTCCCATACCCATGTATCAGGCTCTTATACTAATATTTAGCTCTCTGAAACTAATTTTAAGAATTACTCTCTCCTTGAATGAAACTTAAAAACAATCCCACAACTACCTTATAACCAGTGTATTTAAAATGCCTTACAGATTAAATACACAAGAACTCAAACACAAATACAAGAAGACATCATAGATATGAAATAGGAACTTCCATTGTATTTTATTAAAATATTTCTACTCAGTACATTCAGAATGACAAAAAAATTGAAACTAGACAAAATTAAGAAATATGCCTCGCAGTTGTGAATTTGCCATCCTTTAAAATATAATACAACTTACTATTTATAGTATGCACTAGCCATCTTAGAATCTTGAAAGAGACATGATGCAAAAAGCTTATGATGGCTAGGCAAAGTGTGCTAAAATACAAAAATAGTTACATTTCCGGTCGGTGGAAGAAATAAACTTTAGTAGTTGATTTGAAATCATTCCAAATCCTTTGCAGTTAGCACCTTTGTCCGCAGATATTCAGGGTGACCTCTTAAAGTTGTTATGAGACCTAATGATCACCAATAAAGGCTAACTTAAACTATTCTTGATGATGATTACCCTCCCTATGCTCATTGATCAGGTATCAAGTGCCACTTTACTCCTCATCTATCACGTCCAAGTCAATTTTTGTTGGCTTCTTCTTATTTGGCTTAGTGAGGTTGTCCCAAAGTGTGACTTCATCCTCTCTTGGCCAACTAAAACCTTGTATACTCTACAACTACTTCATCTGCCTTTCCCACCTGGCATTAGTGATAGCCTTGACATCTATAACAAACTTAACAAAGTTTGTTTCAGCTTTGATATCTTCATCTAAGGATTTATTGAATCTGTCCATATCGAGGACATTATCCTCTATTAGAAATGCCTCTTTCTTAGGCAGAAAAGTGTCAAATTATTTTCTCCATCCCTCAACAGACTTGATCTCATCATTTTCCCTTTTAATAGGAGGGATAAACATACTGAAATTAGGACCAAACATGCTGACCCTTGCTTGAATCTGATTGGCCTTTCCTTTCAAGAAGGAGAATGAAGTTCCAATTTGTTCAATCATCTCCCCTACCTGGCATGCTACTTTTGGGAGATTTTTCTTGTGGGGTTACAATGCCTCTAGCCTTTCAAATAAGGACCCCTTTCCTAACCATGTACTGAATAATGGGTCCAAAGTTTCTATTTGGCCTTTCACCTCTTTCTCTGAATCAGAAAACTTACTAAATACCTTATGCACTGTATCCAATTTTCCTTTTAGGATATCTATCCTATGCTGCAAGATGTTCAATAATGAAGATAGAGAAACTAAATTCTTATCCTTGTCCAATTTCTCTATTTCCTGCGGAAAGTCCTCAATAGTATCTGTCTGCACAAAAGAAACTTCTATGGCCAGAGGAGGAGAAGCTTTGGGGGCCTCTTCCAATTTCTTGTTTAGAGCTTCCACTTGCCTCTGTAATATTTTTGGATATGAATATTGTGTGTGTGAATATTGTACCTATGATAATCTACAACACAACACTTCAATATTTTATTAGATCAATGGTTAGTAACATCAAAATCAATTTAAAAGCATAGTAAACCAAAGGAAATCAACATATTGCTTCCTATTTAAAAAGAGTTTGATCTATCTATGATATTGATCTCAGAATATGCATTAGATTCATGAGAAGTCAATTCTAAAATGGAAGATTTAAAATGATATTAAACCATTAGTATGCATCTTAAGCCAAAAATATGACAATTCTAAATTCATAGATCCTTTACGAAAATGAAATGTTATGTAATTAGCTAAGAATACATGAATTCATTTTTGTAGCATAAGCGTAATGCAAGATTGTAAGTTTTTTTCTCAATTTAAGCTTGAAAAATCACTCCTTTTATGGAGGATGAAGTGAAATGAGTGGTTGATATTTGTTCTTGAGGAGTGATCATGATTAACCCTTGCTTGATCCATGTGTGTCAACTCCCATTGGTCCATCACTTGACTTTTCCCTTTGTGGTGAGTTGTAATTTAGGAGTGTTTATTTCAATTTGCCTTAATAAATTACCTTAGCTAGGAGATTTCATGATGTTGATTTAATTAAATAAGCCAAGGTAATAAATTAGAAATTAATGATATATTTAGAAATGGTTAATTCTTGCTTTGACGGATTTTATTGATTTTAGATAATTATTCCATTAAACAAATAATCAGATTAGCATACTTGGGAGAAAGATCATTATTTAGGGAAAAGGGGGGTCTCGGGTTAGAGTATCCTAATTTAGGGTGGTTACAGATACATCAAGGATTTTTGATATCATTGAACACCCTAGACCTGAATTCAAGAAACATCCTTTCAAATCAATAGAAGATGATCCACTAGGTGTATTTTCCTCAACCCCGCATGGTGTTATTCATATTGAAGACATTAGGGATTAAATGCATGAAAATATTGAAGATTTAGGAGGTTCCCAACTATTGAATCTTTATTTGAAGAAGCTACCAGTTGATTCTAAGTTGAATGATGATTTCAAAGTGTTGGAAGAGAAGAAATTCACACAGGTTATCAAAATTCCACCTTTGATGAAAATGAGTGGGTTTAGTATGTCTTGAGTCAAATTCATGCTGAATTTATGTGGTTGGAAAAACCTTATAAAATCACTAAGGAAGTAATTAGAGAGGTAACTGGTTTATGGTCATTTGGTGATTTACCTATTTTAAAATTTGTTAAGAATCAAACTATCATATATGCTACCGGTGTAAAATTTTATAAGAGGGAAATGACAATAAGTTATACCATTCAATCATATCTAAATTTTTCCTTGATGGTGATTGGATACAAAGTTTACAATTCGAGCAGAGAAAATTTAATGTCAGCTACAACTATTTATACAGCTTATGAAATGCTTAAGGATAATGTAAAATATGATTTGTGTGAGTTTCTATGAATTCAATTAATGGACAATTTAGAAAATATTAAGAAGGATAAGAAGAACCCATTTAAGTATGGTACTCTAATCATGTGCCTATTCTTCTACTTCATGAATGAGGTTTTGGGTGTTTGAAATATTCAATAGGAAAATGACAGACCTGTAGCAATGAAGATTAGAGACTTTCTCTACATGGTTGATAGAAAATCTAGGAAGAACACTCTATGGGTTTTCTTTAAATACTTTTAGAGTAAGATGTGATGTAGGGAAAATATTCATAATTCTATTATGGATAAGTATAAGGACATTATTTTCTTTATGGTAGAAATTGATCAATGTCAAATGGAAGAAGTGGAGCCTAGGAGATCATGGATCATGCCCATGGGCTATGGGGTTGATTAGGAAATTCTTATGTATATGATCAACATCTATTGAATAAACTCGTTGATCCATCAAAGGATAGATTTACTACCTATAAAGAAAAAGACTTGAAGTTGCACTCTTAATTGAACAAGCCTCACATAGTGAGAAAATTCTTAAAGGAAGTTGAGAACCTAGAAGAAAGTATGTGTATTCTAGTGTAGGAAGTGAGGGAAGCTAGGAAGAAGAGAAGGGAAGAGGAGAAGAAAATTGGGATTGATGTAGCTAGACCATATGTTTCTTCATCTAGACCTAGACAGACTAAAATTTTTGTACTCTCCACAAGTCCTCCTAAGTCTGGCAACACCAAGAAAAAACAACAAGTAGAATCATTTGGTAAGAGGAAGAATCCAAAGGGAAAAACGTTTATGTTTCTATAAAAGATGATGAAGAGATAGAGTCTGATGAATAAGTGAAGGAGATTAATGCATAGGGAACCCATGCCTCAAAATTTTCTAAGGCTAAACCATTCGGTGAGGAACAAGTAAGTAAAAGATGAAACTTGAATCAGATAAACTTGGGATGTTAGTTAATGATGTTGCAAAGAACATAACTGTGCATGGTAACTTAAGGCCACTTATAAAATTATTTGACAAGTTTGATAATGAAGGTAAAAGGATACTTGAGGAAGCTACCATAAAATAGTTGAACAAATATAATAGGGCACTTGTTGAAATCATGTCTGATATGAACCTAAAATTTTATATGATATTTTGGAAATGAGAAGAATATATGCCAAGGGCGAGGATGAGAAACTGAAGGAACAAGTCTTAATCAGTCTTTGTCCAGTTATAGCTGTGGAAGAAATGAAGAAAATTTATAATGAGCCTAAAGAGAAATTTAGAAACAAAACAAGAATAAAAAAGTTAATGATTGGGTAGTTTGAGGAAGTAATAAAAGAGATAGAAATGATTCTGAAGCCAATCCTGTTAGAAAAAAAAATTGATGTTTTCTCAGAAGAGGCTTGTGATGTTAATGACACCTCTGTTCCTGATAATGAGCCATTTGATGCCAATAGTCCTACAAAATTCAATATTTTTGAGGTTAATTTGTCTATTGCTTCTAAGGGAGAGGTTATATGAGAGATGAAAAGAGAAGAAAAGTTAGAGAAGGTATTTGAGGTAAAGAATAAGGCAAGAGACACTGTAAAGTGTTAACTTGATGGTCATCACCTCCTTGGAGTTTTGTGACATGGACTAACTATCTCCTATGGATTGATTTAAATCCATCTTTTTTATCGAGCATTGATAGTTTGAGATTTTGGTGCAATGGAAAATGATTCAAATTACAACTGGCATCAGAGCCTTGGGTCATGGGTTTGAGTCTCTCTTTAGTAGGTGTTGAAGGCTTAGTCAGTGCTGAGGGGGAGATTGTTGACTTGGTGGTTAGCACCTCCTTGGAGATTTGTAACATGGCTCAACTGCCTCTCATGGATTGGGTTGAATTTGTCATTTGTATCAGGCATTGATAGTTTGAGCTTTGGTGAAATAAAAAATGATTCCAACATAAAGGCAGTGAAGGAATATGTTGAGAAGGACAGCCTGGATTTGAATGATCCAAAAATCACTCAAAGGCCTATCAATTTGGACACATTATCTCCAATCTAGATGTTGAACCTTGCTTCATTTGTAGAGACCAACGAAAGGAAAGAAATTATGATATCACATGTTGAAGATAATGAGTTATTGATCCTTGATTTAGGTATTTTGGAGAAGATGATTCCCACACATGTCAAAGACCCATCAAACACTCCATCTAGTCATTTAAAGAGTCTAATAAATTCTATAATTTCTCATTTTGAATCATTAGAAAAGTCTTCTCAAATTAAGGTTCAGAATAAATTTGATGCAAATAGATTCAAGAGATTAAAGGAAATGATTGTAAATGATAGATCATTTCTAGACATTAATATAAAGAGTATTCAAAATGTCCTATTTGAAGGATGTAATATCTACAAATCATTTATATGATTTTCTCCATTTGTTGATGAGATTGAGAAGAACATAAAGGATTTGAGAGATAGTTAGCCAATATTTCACAGTCCTTTGATCCACTAGCTATTTTTGCATCTAGTCAAGAAGCTCAAGTGATTTATTTGCTTGAAAAGATCAAAATTTTAATGCATGATAGAGACAGGATGATTGGTAGAGTTGGTGAACTTAGGAGTTTAATTTCTCCCAAGTTGGGAACAATGTTGAGTGCTTTGAATGAAGCTAAATCTGTCATGACCTCAAGTGATTCTAGTGATCTCAAGACTGTAGAAGTGCAAGCATATATTTTTAGTGGTCTCATATAAGTTTTGGAGAGTCTCAAGAAGGGTTGGGACAATGATTTGAAGGTAATAAAGAATACCTTTACATATTTATTTAAGCTTATGTAAATTTGTGGAATTAGTGTGTACATATGTGGTCTGCTATAAGAATTTTGTACAAATTTTGGCATGTAGATCCATGCCTTTGTTATTGATGTCAATGGGGGAGAAGAGGATATTGAGAAATGTTTCAAGGGTGGTACTCAACTCAGAGGGAGTATTGATTTTTTATTTTTGCAGTGTATACATATGCAGTATTGGTTTTGACACTTAGTCATTTTTCACTAAGTGTTTCCATCAATGCCAAAGGGGGAGATTGTTAGAAAGAGACACTACAAAGATTCTTGGATGTTATCATTTATGGAAACTAATCTCATTTCACCCATTAGAATGATATATTTTGATCCAAATGAAAGTATTTTTGGGAATTTGGCCATGTCTCATGAAGAACAAAGTATTCAGTAGTTTTTGGTATTTGGTCTAGTATGAACTTCTAGCTCAATATTTTGAGGTTAAAATATAAGGGAAGATTTTTTAATGTCTATTCTATCATATTGCTTATTTGTGAGGTTTGATCTTATTGGGTGTGAAAGTTAGATATTTTTGTATATCAGTTTTTGGGTTAAGAGTGAAGAACAACAACATGGTGGAATAGATCCTTATGTGGATCTATTGAATCAATTTTGGAAATTATTTTTGTGATCGAGGATGATCAATCAACTTGGTGGATAGCATGTGTTGGACTATTTTTTTTCGCATTGGTGTTTACACTTAGATCTATCCAACTAAATGTATATGTTTACTTATTTTGTTAAGTATTCTTGAGGCCTACTTGCAAAAGGTATAATCTCTTGTTATGGATAAATAAGATAATATTTTTGGTTATTTTGGCATTGATGATAGCATGTAGATGGAAAATATAGCGATTGTGCGCAGTTTCATGTGCACAATATAATGATTTGAGGTCTGATACAAAGTAGACCATGAAGTGTATGAAGTTGGTATTTTGTACTTAACTAGAATTATACTTTTGCATTTGTAGATGTTGTTTTACATTTCATCTTTACTGTGACCTTGTAATTATCTTAAAGGTCATGAGCCTCTCTTTTGTATTAGAGAAATGAGCTCTAGGTAGTATGCCTGAATGCATGTGCATTTCTTTTGTAAACCTTTAATAGGATATAATTCTTCTCTAGATTATTTTTCATTTGTGGGCTCATCCCCACTATGGTTTTTCCCTTGACCAAGTTTCCATGATAAAAATATTGGTGTTATGGTGGTGTGGATGTTTGCATTATGCTTTAGTATTTTACTTTTCTTCATATGTGAAGTAGATTAAAAATCAAGTTAATAAAGTTAAAAAGTATAGAACATTGATTCACCCCCCACTTAGTGTTCCTTAATTCCAATAGACCATTCCTAGGGTAAACCCACACATCCATATGTGTTTCCATTGACAATTCACAATCATGATGAACATAATGATATTTAGGCTACCTTGCAACTTTGTATTGAATGTATATGACTATTTTTACATCAAAACAAAATCATTTCCTTGTAAAAACTACTTCAAGTCTTCAAATTTGAGATATTTTTTTGTATAGGGGCCTCTTTTGATCCTCTAGTTTTAGATAAATCCTTTGCAAGTACCAGAGAATGTGAGAAATAGTCTATCAAAGTTGGATAGTTTTTTGTAATTATGGTACTTAATGGACATCACTTGTAGGGTATAACGCCGAGCATCCTGTCAAGTGGGGAGACAAAATGAGACCATGCCTAGGGTAAACTGACCCAAATGTATGTGTTCACACTGATGGTTCACACCCACAACAGATAGAATAAGATTTAGGGAATCTTGTAACTTTTCATTGAATGCATCTGACTATTTTTTTATCAACAAAAAATTACTACCTCGCAAAAACCATTAATAATATTCAAAATATGAGATGGGTTATTGTAGA
Organism: Thuja plicata; assembly: GCA_018584345.1. NCBI lineage: Eukaryota > Viridiplantae > Streptophyta > Pinopsida > Cupressales > Cupressaceae > Thuja > Thuja plicata. Next base: position 139,870 of record MU226200.1, read on the forward strand.
AGGGATTCCTATGATCCTATAATTTTAGATGGATCCTTTAAAAGTGCCACAGATTGAGAGAAAAAGGCCATCAAACTTTATAAAATATTATTGAAACACATTAAATATGGCCTTTTTCTCTCAATCTGTGCCACACATGGAATATTATTGAAACACATAAAATATCATTGAACTATAATAAAACTGCCACTTACATAAGAAAAAATACATAGTGATTCCATAAACATGATTAATACATCTATTGCACATGAGGAACAAGTTATATCAAATGTAACTTCTATACATCAAATTTTTTAATCAGTATAATGTATATCCATATAAAAATATGACATAAACACCAAATCGAACAAAGTTTTACAAAATGTGTCATATGCCAACTCAAAATATCTACAAAATATACATGTCACAACTATATGTCTCTAAGACATCCTAGAATATTGATCAATTATCAAAATAAAGCCTCTTCAAAGCAATCTTTGGTATTCAAGGATCCCACACAAGAAAAATTCAAACCACAATTGAGATTAGTTTAATTATATGATTTACAATTAAGAAATTATCATCAATATTAATATACATTCAATTGTAATTGAACTTTAAAATTGAATTTTTTTACTACCTCAAGTCTACATCTCCTAATGTGATCAAGAGTCCTAGAATATTTAATTGTTAGGGAAGGGATGTTGCTAACAATTGCAATATCAACCTATATATGCTCACAAGCATAAAATTGATACAAGTTATCCTATAAATTTTTTGTTGATAGGAACATAAATTTACTAATAACTTGAATTGAAATAAAAACATACTTATGTGGGCATGTCTTCTTCTGTTAGTATCAGTGCATTCAACAAGGATGTGAATCCCTAGCACTGTACCTCCCTCACACTAGGTGTTACTGACAAGAGTATATTAAGATAAAAATGTTAGTTGGTATATATTTAAAAATATTAGTTAATATATATTTAAATAATGATAATTTAAATAAAAAGCATGTATACAATAAAAAAATGTAAACAACTAAGTGCAAAAATATATCCCATGTGACTATCAAGGCCAAATAAAATGGTTGAGAGGCTAGGCTCATGTGTCCTTTCCTCCTTGGACATCAAGTTTTGTTAAATAGACCATGAAAATAAAAATTAGTACAGTCAAGTAATAAGTACATGCATAATAATTTTTATTTCTTTAAACTCTTAATTACCTTCCCGTTATTAGTGGGTGTTGTTGCACCTCCCTCCAACTACACGTCCCTCACAATAGGTGCAACCTGCAAGGGTAAAATAAGATGAAAAATGTTAATTAATATATAATTTAATTATCATAATTTAAATAAGAAGAATGTATACAATATTAAATATAAACGACTAAGTGCAAAAAAATATACCATAAAGCTATCAAGGCCAAATGAAATGCATAAGATGGTGGCATTGTGGATTTGTGTCGTCTCTACCTCTGACATTAACTGAACATAAATAGACCATGTTAGTAAACATTAGTGTAAAATATTAATAATTTACCTAATATAAATATTCATTTAAAATTAAATGCACTATGAAATTGCAAGTTAAGTCTTAGCACACTATTCTCAATGAATGATGGATGCACTTCCTCATCTCTTTCATGAGAGGAAAATCCAGGGTGCACTCTAGTCCCTATTGTGTCATCAGGTGTACTACCCATATAATTCACACCAAACTCAGATGTATCCATAGCCTCCTTTTTACGTTGTCTAAGGGGACCCAATCTAATCTTCTTGCGCATAGTGCAAGTGTAGGGCACATAAATATGTCGACCCAAGGAGGATGTGACAACATCATTTCCATGTGGATGAGTTGGTGATAGAGTCTGAGTAACCAAATGTCTGCTAAAAGAGTGAACAATACTAATAGTCTTTGATGCATCCTATCTAATAACATCTGGATGTTGTACTCAAGGAGGCGGAAATGAGAGGTGGGGAGACATATTATCCATGTACTATTTGATGTGCCCCTGGTTTATCTTGCGGCATGCCTTTGCCTATGCCCATGAATGGTCCCATGCTTCAGTAGTTCATGTTCTTATGTAACACAAATTTAACATATATATTTTTAATTAAATAAAATAGAAAATCAATATTGTTGTTGGGTGGTTTATCAAAAACCATCCACCAACAATCCCAAAAGTTATCTCGCATTTGATCATGTATGCACCATCTCATAGAAAACTTTTTTTTTTTTTATCCACTATTTTTTAGTTGTTAGAATGAATTTAGAATAATTGAAAGGGGAGGGGTGAATCAGTTATCCTTAGGTCTAGATGTAGAAAATAAAACTTTTCTCTATTTTAGATCTACTCAATAGCACTAGCATATGTCAACAACTTTAATCATGCAGTTTACTGTCTAATGAAATTAGCTTGTAGAAACATAACAACAAAACAACAATAAGCATTCACACAAGTTGACACAAGTATTTAACGTGGAAACTCAATATGGGAAAAACCACCAGTAACATGCTACCAAGTTTTCACTCTTCTGAAGTGAGCTCTATGTGGAGCCAACCCTATTAAAGGTTACAATAACACACTGTTTGGTGTGACCTGGTTAAAAGATTTAATCACCCTATCAGGAGTGGCCTTGTTAGAGGACTTAGAACATTCCACCTAAATGTCACCTTGTTAGAGGATTTATACAAATGACTATTAGGTCAACCTTGTTAAAGGATTTAACTAATACAATGGTTAGAAAGTAATCAACAGTTGTGATCTGATACATACAACTTATTTTGCAAATTTAGATCCAATTACAGCTCTGATGTTAACTTACTGGATGGCCTGCATTGTCATTTCAATCTTCTGATCTTCTTGGAAATTTGTCAAGCAATCACACATGCAACTCTCTACTTCTGTATTCAGCCTTCTCTGCTAGGTCATGCCAATAAGTAAATCAACTATGAAAACCTCTTGCATACACACATGTACTTCCACACACTTGCATACTCAGCAGCACACAATTAATAACCCCTAAGGTTATCATATACCTCTCCGTCTAGGTCAAATAAATCTTTACCGCTTAATCAAGATCGTAGATCTTAGGTTAGGTGGGATCCAACAGATCATTCTATCATTTATATTACATTTACTTCTCCAAAGTAGTCTCTAATTAAATATTGAAACCATGCATTAATTACGGTTACCCATACATTAAATGATGTGGATCAATCTTTAATTAACTTTACATATCCCAATAAAATTAACTAAGTCGGCCAGAGATCTCAAATCTCATCATTAATCCAATTATTGTAACTTGGCCAACATCACTGTTTCCACTTGGCAATTTCACTGGTGCTTGGCATTGAACAAACTTGCTCATCACAAACAACTTCGCTCGGCATAAACAACTTTGCTTGGCACAAAACAGCCAGAAAAACTGTCTTTGAAAGATAAACAACTAATTACTTTTCCAGAGTGCCAACTGATCAAGTATCCTTTTATTTGTCTTAACTCAACCATTCACTTGGTCTTCTTGTTAAATCTTCTTCATCAACAGTGGATATGGTACTCAAACAGATAACAATAGTCTCACTAGTTAAGGTTTGACAACAATGACAAAATAATAATTGCTTGCATTGTCACTTTCCAACAATCTCCCTCTTTGGCATTGATGGCAACACAAAATATTAAAACAATGATTT